>WNWK01045897.1:0-14532 GCA_009830355.1 Cherax destructor | reverse complement strand
CACACTCCTACAAGATGTTATTCCTCCTTGCCCTACACACGAAATCACAGCTTCCCTGTCTTCATCAACATTTAACAACTCCTCAAAATATTCTCTCTCCATCTTGCCGATACCTCTAACTCTCCATTTAATAACTCTCCTCTCCTATTTTTAACTGTCAAATCCGTTTGTTACCTAGGCTTCCTCAACTTATTAATCTCACTCCAAAACTTTTTCTTATTTTCAACAAAATTTGTTGATAACATCTCACCCACTCTCTCATTTGCTCTCTTTCTACATTGCTTCACCACTCCCTTAACATCTCTTTTTCTCTTCATATACTCTTCCCTCCTTGCATCACTTCAACTTTGTAAAAACCTCTCATATGCTAACTTTTTCTCCCTTACTACTCTCTTTACATCATCATTCCACCAATCGCTCTTCTTCCCTCCCGCACCCACTTTCCTGTAACCACAAACTTCTGCTGAACACTCTAACACTACATTCTTAAACCTACCCCATACATCTTCGACCCCATTGCCTACACTCTCACTAGCCCATCTATTCTCCAATAGTTGTTTATATCTTGCCCTAAGTGCCTCTACTTTTAGTTTATAAACCTTCACCTCTCTCTTACTGACATCTTCTATTTTCCTTGTATCCCATCAACCTTTTACTCCCACTGTAGCTACAACTAAAAAGTGATCTGATATATCTGTGGCCCCTCTATAAACATGTACATCCTGAAGTCTACTCAACAGTCTTTCATCTACCAATACGTAGTCCAACAAACTACTGTCATTATGCCCTACATCATATCTTGTATACTTATTTATTCTCTTTTTCTTAAAATATGTATTAGCTATAACTAAACCTCTTTCTATACAAAGTTCAATCAAAGGGCTCCCATTATCATTTACACCTGGCACCCCAAACTTACCTACCACACCCTCTCTACATGTTTCTCCTACTTTAGCATTTAGGTTCCCTACCACAATTACTCTCTCACTTGGTTCAAAAGTTCCTATACATTCGCTTAACATCTCCCAAAATCTCTCTCTCTCCTCTACACTCCTCTCTTCTCCAGGTGCATACACGCTTATTATGACCCACTTTTCGCATCCAACCCTTATTTTAATTCACATAATCCTTGAATTTACACATTTATATTCCCTCTTCTCCTTCCATAACTGAACCTTCAACATTATTGCTACCCCTTCCTTAGCTCTTACTCTCTCAGATACTCCTGACTTAATCCTATTTATTTCTCCCCACTGAAACTCGCTTACTCCCTTCAGCTTTGTTTCACTTAGGGCCAGAACATCCAACTTCTTTTCATTCATAAAACCAGCAATCATCTCTTTCTTATCATCCGCACTGCATAAACGCACATTCAAACATCCCAGTTTTATAAAGTTTTTCTTCTCTTTTTTAGTAAATGTATACAGGAGAAGGGGTTAGTAGCCCATTGCTACCGGCATTTTAGTCGCCTCATACGACACGCATGGTTTAAGGAGGAAAGATTCTTTTCCACTTCCCTATAGACAATAGAGGAAATAAAGAAGAACAAGAGCTATTAAGAAAAAGAAGAAAAACCTAGATATGTGAATGTATATATATGCATGTCCATGCCTGTGTAGTGTGACTTAAGTGTATATATATATATATATATATATATATATATATATATATATATATATATATATACATTGCTTCACCACTCTCTTAACCTCTCTTTTTCTCTCCAAATGTAATCACGAACGAGTGCTATTGATAAATAACAACACTGCGACTAGCCAAGGACTCGAACCCATGCTGTTTTGGCCCGCCTCATGGTGAGTGAAAACACATGACGCTCAGGACACAGGACACAGGACCACGCAGTCCTACAAGAATGACGCACCCAGCCAAGCTAGGAACTAGAAAACAGTAACAGCCTCGTTGATCAGGCCCTGATCCACAGGGAGGCCTAGTCGTAGACCGTGCTGCGGGGGTGTTGATCCCAGGAATACCCTCCAGGTAGACGTCATGTAGGTGTTTTACTGTCATCCAAGGACATATGGTGGTATGGATGCCTCTGAGCTAATTTCATTCTACTCCCTGTTTGGTGTACTAGCTCAACAAGCAGTATTTTATATTACTGTACCCACGAACAATTGATATTGATCAATAACAAGACTGCTCAGAGGCACCCACACCACCATATGTTTTTGGATCACGGTAAAACACCTAGCTCTGATGGGTGCGTGATTCTTGTAGGATTGCGTGGTCCTGTGGGTTAGAGGGTCATGTGTGACTTTCGTTCACCATGGGGCGGGCCAAAACAACATGGGTTCGGATCCACGGCTAGTCGCAGTGTTGTTATTGATTCAATATCACTCGCTCGTGGTTACAATGATATATATGTCGTGCCGATTAGGTAAAACTTGCGATTTTGGCTTAAATAGCAACGCTCACCTTGCCATATAAGACAAGTGAAAATTTGTGTATGCAATAATTTCGCCAAAATCATTCTGAACATAACGAAAAAAATATATTTAATTGTGTTTGTTTATTATTAAATTAATGTTAACGTATCTAAAATATATTTAGTTGGGTTAGGCTAAATTAAATTGCGCTTGTTGTGATAAGGTTAGGTAGGTTTTCAAAGTTTCTCTTGATACAAAATTATAAATTCTTACATTAACATAAATTAAAAAAAATATCTTTAAACGTATAAGAGAAAATTTTAGAAAGGACTCAATTCTAAATGAGTTCTTGCTAATTGACCAGTTTTACCTAATCGGCACGACATATATATATATATATATATATATATATATATATATATATATATATATATATATATATATATTTAAATTAATGCTTGTTGTAATAGTTAGTAGGTTAGTTCTGGTACAAAATTATAAATTCTACATTAACACAAATGAAAAATATATCTATAACGTATAAGAAAATTTTGAAAGGACTTATTTAGATGAGTCTCATGACCGTTTACCTAATCGCACGACAAATTTTATATATATATATATATATATATATATATATATATATATATATATATATATGTCGTCGATTAGAAAATATAGCAAGAACTCATCAAAAGTCCTTTTAAAATTTCTTAGTTTATAGATATATTTTTCATTTGAATGAAGAATTTATAATGTCAAGAAACTTGAAAACCTACCACTATTACAAGCATGAATTATATATATATATATATATATATATATATATATATATATATATATATATATATATATATATATATATATATATATATATATATATATATATATATATATATATATATATATATATATATATATATATATATATATATATATATATATATATATATATATTCAAAGAATGACTTACCTGTATTTGACAGGATTGCCGACAAACGTGATGGAGACCACTGGCATACCAGGTATTAAGAATCCTATGAAGGAGAGACCAAACACGTATTTCTGGTATCTGCCAAAATGGCCCAAAGAGTCATTGATGCCTTCGAAATCCATTGTCCATAACTTTGCTTTATTCTTTTCCTTGGTATATATTCACAATCTGTTGACAATGTTCTCATTTACTTACAAACACAGATATGTTAAA
Source organism: Cherax destructor (assembly GCA_009830355.1). Taxonomy (NCBI): domain Eukaryota; kingdom Metazoa; phylum Arthropoda; class Malacostraca; order Decapoda; family Parastacidae; genus Cherax; species Cherax destructor. The sequence goes on along the minus strand of WNWK01045897.1, from coordinate 10,938 downwards.
ATCAATGGATTACCTCCAGTTCCCTAGGGGCTGTTTAGCTGCTGCGGGTTTAGAGCTTCCCAATAAATATGGTTGGTCACTGTTACTTTGGAATACTGGCCCGTGACAGGTAGGTCCTATTGTATTGTATAATCAAAGAGAAATACAAAATAAGTAAGAGAAATACAAATACAAATAAGTAAGAGAAATACAAAATATAGAACTTAAGCTTAAGGAATCATACAGGACCTAAGAAAGAAAGGAAGAGCTTAAAGATATAAATGAAACTGAGAAAGATTATTTTCTTACGCCAAATGTAAAGCAAAAATCACATCCATTATTTGGTCCCTCTTTAACGAGATGAAATACTGAAGACCAAATATAACTCAGCACTTAGTGAACCGTTAATTAGACTAAAGGTCGACAATCTAATGAATTTTTCATGACACAGTCTCAAATTTGGGTAATTAGGAAGGAGCTTGGTATTTCTAGTATCAGAGATTGGATTATTGAGATTAACACTGTACTCGGTATTAGAATGTTAAGAAATGAACCAGACACTGTCACTATGAATCTTACTAAATGTCTAGAAGTAAATACACACAGATCTAAATGGATTGTGAAAACATGCATATAATCCTAACACCGCAGGACTTTAAAAGGCAATAAATGACATGCCCATGCACTCAGTGTTCATCAAGAAATACAAGAAACCCATTTCACGTGCCTTAAATATTTTATATAGAATGAGCATAGACACGGCGGCCATCTAACAATCACTAAAAACAACAGATATAACCCCACTCCAAAGGTAACAATAAAGCAATTGCAAAAATTGCAGACCGAGAGCACTAACTCCCACATTATACAAATCTTTGAAATGGTTCTTAGAAGCAAGATCGCCAACCACTTGGATACCCAGCAATTACACAACCCACGGCAGCATGGGTTTACAGCCTCTCGCCCTGCCTCTGATGTAGTATTCACAGACTTTGCGAAAGCCTTCGACAAAATGCGTGATAAAGGAATAACAGGAAAAGTAGGTAGGTGGATCCATAACTTCCTAAAAAATAGAAGAAAAAGAGTAAACAGAGTAAAGTCAGATGCGAATTACAGTGAAAAACTCTGTTCTACAGTATTCGCTCCCATAATTTTCCTCATCTTCATATCTGACATGATGATGATACCAGGATTTGGATGAATGTCAACCATTGAGGACACTGCAAATCTCCAACCGGACATTAACCAAGTCTTTAAAAGGGCCTCAGAAAAAAATATGAAGTTCAGTGAAAACGAATTTCAAATACTCCTCTGTGGAAAACTATACGAAATTGTAAATTGGATTAGAATATAAAACAAATTCCTTCCACACAATAAAGCGAAAGACTAATGCGAAGGACCTGGGCGTGATAATGTCAGAGAACCTCACTTTCTCCACCACGTCTGCTAGGAAAATGATAGATGAATAATGAGAACCTTCAAAACTGGGGATGCCAAGCCCATGATGATTCTCTTTAAATCGCTTTTTTCTCTCTAGGCTGGAATACTGCTGAACACTAACGGCCCTTTTCAAGGCAGCAAACTGTAGACCTGAAGAATTTACAGACAACTCTTACTACATGTATAATCACAATAAAGCAACTAAATTACTAAGAACGTTTCAACTCCCTTGATCAGTAATCCTTGGAACGCAGGCGAGAAAAATTCATGATAATGTACACTTGGAAAAATCTTAGAGGGACTAGTCCCAAATCTGCACACGGAAATCACTCCCCACGAAAGCAAAAGACCGGCAGGCAGTGCAACATCCCTCCAATGAAAGCAGCGGTGCAATGAGTATGCTAAGAAACAACACAATAAGTGTCAGGGGCCCAAGACTATTCAACTGCCTCTCGGCATACATAGAGAGATTGCCAATATACCCTGGCTGCTTCAAGAAGGAGCTGGACAGGCACCTAAATCAATTCCCGAACAACCGGGCTGTGGTTCGAGTGACGGTTTCTGCGTGACTAGCAGTAACAGCCTGGTTGATCAGCCCATGATTCACCGCGCGGCCTGGTCATGGACCGGGCAGCAGGGGCGTGGACTCTCAAAACACCCTCCAGATTTCTTCTAGGTAAGCTCTACATTCAAAAATATCTTCACAATGATAAGTGCTTTCTGAAGCTATACTTTTTTCATTATTACTGTGAGCAGTACTCTGTAATTTTAAGGTACTAATATATTTTTAAAGATACCAAACGTAGTAATTTAAATTACGTTACTATTCAGCTACGTGTCTAAAGCTAAACCAGTTTCTAGTAAGTTTATTCAGGTTTACACAGTGGCGGCAGCAAGTTTGTTGCTCCTGTATTTTACTTCCATCAGAGGTTCCTAGCAAAGCTGTGATGGCCTAGCAAGGACCCACATAACACTAAGATACGTTGACACCCAGAATGATATAACTCAACTGCAAAAATCACCCAAAATACGCTATATAACCTACTGAAGACTTGTGTTACCGCCATCTACCCCGCTGCCAGGCAAAAGGAAAATTTCAACATCTGCAAACTACCCATCATCTACATTTCATCTGACACAACTGTCAATGGCCTGGGGACAGGGCAGCAAGAGAAGGTCCAGTAACCAACCAAGGACTCCCAGCAACACAGGTGAGAGAAGCAATACTACACGGAAAACTTCTCCAGCCAGCCAGGACACAACCCTCACAGCCACCCAGCGCCACCGCCTGTCAACAACAAATATAGCCACCTCCACAAGAATCCATGATAATTCCTTCTCTGAATTTGAGGACTTGAACATTAAATACCCAGAAATAGCCGAACTCATCAGGAAGCAAAGACAAAAAATCAGCTTGTTAACTCAGGAAATGGATGAACTTAAAAAGTCCAATGATACGTTAACCCGTGAAATTAAGGACTTGCGAGCCACCAACACACAGTACATGGACAGGACTACAGCTCTAGAAAATAATCAAACAGCACTGGTCCAACTAACCATCACCCACACCCAGTCAGAGGATTCCATCACCCGCCTGAAAGAGCAAGTTACACACCTGACCACCGACATCAAGAATGAAAAAGAAAGAGTGGACTTACAACTTACAGATGTTATGAACAATTTCCAAGACCACTTCGACCAACAAAATTATCTGACTCAGTTGTAGAGAACAGCAAACATCTTCCAGCAACTATAACTCAGGAAACATGTAAACAAACCACCTTGCAACTCATCCAAGACCATCTTCGTCTTAACATACCAAGTGATGACATAAAGGAGTGTAAAGTGATAGGTTACCAACCTGTAAAGAAATCAGTAATACTAAAATTCAACTGTAGCTCTCAAAGAAATAATCTTCTAAATACTTCTATTACCGTGAAAAGTGAGGTGTATGTAAACGAATGCCTGACCAAACTGCGGCAAAATCTCCTCTATACGACTAAGAAAGTTACGAATTGGCAGGAAAATTCACCAGTGCTTTGAAAGAAATGGAAAAATTGCTGTTAAAAAGAGACAACAGGAAGGAGATATTCTATTTCTACTGAACAAGAGCTGAAAAAGTTCCTCAGAGACTCCGGCCTCACTGAACTGGAATAATGCAGTTTGTATCCACTTTCCGCGAATAGTGTTATTAAAACTAATTCTTTATCAGTTTAATCTCTACAAACCCAAGTTATTCACTTCAATTGTCAATCTGACAGCAGTAAATTGTCAAATTTAACTTAGTGCTATACTTTAAAACTTTCTTTATTGTACTGTATTGTGCAGTATTTACCTTATTACTGCCTTTTATTTTGGATGTATTTACCTTATTACTGCCTTATTTTTGCAGTATTTACCTTACTACTGCCTTATTTTTTGCCAATTGTATAAACTATTAACATTCTTACATTTTTTTCTTTTATTTTGTTTTCTCTTCTATTAATTAACTATTATTAAAATTTAAATTTCTTATTACCATTATTGCCCTATTTTGTATTTTATACTTCATTGCCCAATCTTATTTTATACTTTTATTTTTATTAACCTATTTTGCCAAATATCCAAGCTTTTATATTCAGCAACAACTCTACCGCATAGTCTACATTTTTAGATCAAGAAATCTTTCTTAAATATTTCAATTACTTTATTATATATTTGAAATTCACCACATCATTGTGGTAAATTGTGTGACTTATTTTGTATTATTGTATTAAAACAACTATGTACCTCATTTTGTATTCTTGTATTAAAACATCTACCTCATTGTATACGTGACTTATTTTATATTTCTTGTATTAAAACAACTACCAAATAATTGCAATTATTTGCTTATATTTTTTAAATACGTATTTACCATTAGCCATTTTCAAACCTTAACTATATATAGTATTAGTAATCACTTTATTTGCTTAAAATTTGATCAAAACCATTTTTACTATTAGTCCATTTTACTTTGTGCAATTAATCTCTATATTCTCTTAAAATAGTTCTTTACATTCATTTACCTCTTATTGCCTTTTATAAATTCTAAAGTTTCAACCAGTGCAATATTGAATCCAAATAATTGTCCAAAACAATTTAATACTAGTTACAGTAATTATTCCAACCATTCATTAGCCAGTTCAATTAATAAATCATCAACATTGTACAAATATCCTATATCTCTGTGAACAATTGTTCAAAATTGTAATAATCCAATAGTTAGTAAGAATATAATCTAGTACCATATTATTAAGTTTAGCATAATCCATTCTTCTCAAGTCTAGTTATAGAATCACACTAACTCTTATGATTACAGGCATTGATCCTGACATCAACCTATTATTAAATGACTTACATGATTCCAACAGCAACTGTAACTATTACACAGCAGATCAAGCAAAGACATTACTCAGAGCCAAAATAACATAACTGTCTTCAATTACAATGTTAGATCTTTGAGCAAACATTATGATGTCTTCACAGCACTACTCCAATCCCTACAGACCAATATGTCAATCATGACAGTCAGATCCCCGCTAAAGCCTGGTACTACAGATGTCTATGCCATCCCAGATTACACCCGCCATTCAAAACTGTTGGACAGATCGAGGGGTGGAATAGCTATATGTATATTACTCGGATCAACTTGAATGTATCAATAACTCTTGCACAAGGGATGAGCATGGAGAATATATTATAGCTAAATTTAAATCAAAAGACCTGCAAAACCCTCACAGTGATAAACATCTACAGATTACCACAGTCAAACATCCACCACTTTAGTGAAAAACTAGGAAACCTGATAACTGATGCACACATGAACAAAAACCATTTGTTGCTCACAGGAGATTTCAACATAAATCTCCTACATGACAGGACCCACAGGTAACCGAATTCACAAACACTATGAGCAACTGCTTGTTACTACCAACAATATCAAAACTACAAGAATCTCCGAGACTAGTACCTCATTATTAGACCACATCTCGACTAACACTATATTCCCTCTAAAATCAGGCATAATCACAGACAACACCATGACCACTACCCTAACTTTCTCCTAACCAACCTAGGTAAATTGCCCCAAGATATTACAAAAGTTACCTTCAGACTACATAATGAGTCAGGTGTTAATAACTTTATAACAGCTATGATTAACAATGACTGGCATAATGAATTAGAAACATATTCAGATACTAATGAATGCATCAAGAATTTCCTTAAAAAACACCACCTCTATAACAAACATTGCCGTAAAAAACTAAACAGATCACAGCTAAGAGACTTAACAATCCCTGGCTAACACCCAGCATCCTTAAATCCATTAACAAAAGGAACAAATATGAAAAACAATATAGAAGGGTCCAATAACCAGAGAACAATCCAAACGCTACTCATCAATCCTTACCAGCCTGATAAGAAGGGCCAAAAATTGTATTATGAGAACAGACTCCAGACCATAAAAGGTGATATAAAAAAGACCTGGAAAACCCTATCTGCAATTCTAGGAAATAAAGATATCCAAGAACAATACCATCATATTATCAAAAACAGATGAACCCCTACTCTCACCTACTGAGACAGCAAACAGACTTTATGTTTTCTCCCCCTGGGAAAGAATCTAGCGAGTAAAATCTAAGCTCGAACACTCGTCCAACAGACTACTCACCAACACCTACCCTAATACACTATTCCTAGCTCCTACCAACCCAATTGAAGTCTCGCTCATAATCAACACCTTAAAAACAAGGCAGGAGACATAAACAGCTTACCACCTTTTATGTACAAAAGCTTCACAGGTACTGTCACCAATTATAGCAACACTATTCAACAAATCCATTGAAGCCTCTACCTTTCCATCAATTCTTGAAAAAGCTCATCAGGGCCTGGCGATTTATTTTGCTTCAAACGGTCTATCTGTTTGATAACCATTTCGCTAGTGACTGTGATACTACATAATTTATCGTCTTCAGGCCCACTAAAATACCTAATTCTTGGGATATTATTAGTGTCTTCCTGAGTGAAAACCGAGAGAAAATAATTATTAAAAATAGAGCACATTTAATTCTCTTTGTCAGTAAGATACCCATAATTATTTTTAAGGGACCTATCTTATCTCTAACTTTTGTTCTATACACCTGGAAAAACTTTTGGGTTAGTTTTCGAATCCCTAGCAACTTTAATTTCGTAGTCCCGTTTAGCTTTTCTTATCCCCTTTTAACGTCCCTCTTAATGTCAAAATACTGATTCATAAGATGACCCTCACCTCTTTTGATACGCCTATAAATTCCTTTCTTCTGCCCTAAAAGATATTTGAGCCTATTATTCATCCATTTTGGGTCATTTCTATTCGATCTAATTTCTTTATATGGGATAAATGTTCTTTGGGCAGCATGTATAGTGTACTAATGATGTATAAAGCTGTAGTATAACCGCTGGACTTCTGTTTCTTACACTTCTTGATATACATCCCAGTAATCTATTTGCTTTATTTCTTACGCTTAGGCATTGCTGACTTGGTTTGAGGTTAATGCTACCATAACCCCCAAATCCTTTTCGCATTCTGTACGGCTGAGTTCAACATTATTAAGCTGGTAGGTGCTAGGGTTATGAACATTCCCGAGCTTTAGAACTTTGCATTTATCTACATTGAACTGCATCTGCCATTTTTCTGACCAGGAATTGAGTTTGTCTAAATCCTCCTGAAGTTCCGTGACATCTACGTCTGAATCGATTATCCTACCTATCTTCGTGTCATCAGCGAATTTGCTCATATCACTAGTAATTCCTCGTCAAGGTCATTTATATATATTATAAACAACAACGGGCCCAAAACCGATCACTGTGGAACGCCACTTGTTACAGATCCCCACTCAGATTTAACCCCATTAATGCACACCCTCTGCTTCCTATTGGTGAGCCATGACTCGATCCATGAAAACACTTTTCCCCCAATGCCGTGAGCAGCCACTTTCTTTAACAGTCTCTGATGTGGTACTCTATCAAAAGCCTTACTAAAATCCAAATAAAAATATCGAATTCTTTATCATGATCAACTGCCTCAAAAGCCTTACTGAAAAAAGTTAATAAATTAGTTAGGCAGGAACTGCCCCTGGTGAATCCATGTTGAGTATCATTAATCAAATTATGCCTATCGAGATGGCTTCTATGTTATCAGCTATAATCGACTCTAATAATTTGCCTACAATTGATGTTAGACTTATTGGGCGGTAATTTGATGGTAACGACTTGTCCCCTGCTTTAAAAATAGGAATTACATTAGCCATCTTCCACATATCAGACACTACACCTGTTTGAAGAGTTAAATTAAAAATGTTAGATATTGGTTCACAGAGTTCCATTTTGCATTCCTTAAGAACCTTGCAAAAGCTCATCAGACCCGGCGATTTATTTTGTTTCAGTCGGTCTACTTGTTTCATAATCATTTCACTAGTGACTGTGATATTACATAATTTATCTTCTTCAGGGCAACTATAAAAATTAATTACTTGGATATTATTAGTGTCTTCCTGTGTGAAAACCGAGAGAAAATAATTATTAAAAATAGAGCACATATCATTCTCCTTGTCAGTAAGATGCCCAGAGTTATTTTTAAGGGGACCTATCTTATCCCTAACTTTTGTTCTATAAACCTGGAAAAAACTTTTGGGTTAGTTTTTGAATCCCTAGCAACTTTAATTTCATAGTCCCGTTTATCTTTTCTTATACCCTTTTAACGTCCCTCTTAATGTCAGTATACTGATTTATAAGATGACCCTCACCTCTATTTATGCGCCTATAAATTCCTTTCTTCTGCCCTAAAAGATATTTGAGCCTATTATTCATCCTTTTTGGGTCATTTCTTTTTGATCTAATTTCTTTATATGGGATAAATGTTTTTTGGGCTGCCTGTATAGTGTTAAAAAGCTGTCATATTGATACCCTTTTCGTTACCCAGTCCACAGTTGATAAGATTTCTAAGCCCATTAATTCTGCTAAGCAAAAGTCTGGGACTGTTACTGAATTATCCCTACTATCATACATCCATTCAATGCTAAAGGTAATTGATTTTGGTCCCGTGCCGGTTGCCTGAATTTTTTAAATTATTAAAAGGGATTTTGTTTGCCAGAACCAAGTCAAGTAGGTTTTTTCCCCCGTAGGTTCTGTCACAAACGTAAAAAAACAATCTTGAACTATTCAAAAAAGTCTTTGATTCTAAATTCCCGTCAAGAAATTCCAATCAACTACCAAAGTTAAAGCCCCTAAATCACTACGTTATCATGTCGGTGGCCTTTAAAATTTCCCCCCAAAAGTTGTTTTCCTTGTTCCCCTATTTAAGTTTGGAGGACGATATATCACGCCCAAAATCAATTTTTCACCCCCCTCTAAAATTCTACCCAGACAGACTCATGCATTATTTCAGACTTTATACCCGTTTTTATGCAACAATTAAATCAGGACATAGAGTGCCACCCCCCCCCTTTCCCCGATACTTCTGTCTATTTGGAACAATTTAAAACCCTGAATGTGACATTCAGCAGGCATGCCCCGTTTTTTCATAATAAACCCGCCCCAGTTAATCAAAAACATCAAAAACTTGCACTTGAAACAATTAAACGTCCTCTTTTTTCCCCACTAGACTATTGGAAAAAAAAATGTTAGGAAACCCCCCTTTTTTTCTCTTTTTTGTTCATTTTTTTTTTTCCATATACCTTTTGTCCTTGTCACCCTAGTGCCACTGACTCTCCAATATCCACCTTATTCTGCCTATTACTAGTTCCCCTGAAATTCATAACATTACTACACTGGGACTTCACTTTTTTCCCCCCATAACCATACCTCTAACTTTTTAGTTTAAAGCCTAACAGTTGCCAGCCCCCCCCCCAGACCTAGATAAGTGCCCCCACCCCCCGGCATGCATGTCATTTCTGCCATAGAAGAGGTCCCAGGGCAATGGATGTTTGATTTTTCCCTTTCGTATTTGTCCAGCCAGCAACACCAAATTTCCCTGGACAACCATTCATTTTCCCAAATCCCCTCCTTGGCAAAATACACATAACAGGGTTCCCCCCTTCTTCCTAATTCTGTCTATTGATGACCTATAGCTGCTAATCAGCTCCTCCTCCTCCTGCCAACATCGTTGCCTCCAGCACTGAGACAGATATTAGGGTTGCTCTTATTTCCTCTCATGATGTCGTCCCGCGGCTAACAATATCCTTCATCCCAGCACCAGGATAACACACACTTGCCTCCTATTCCTATCCTTAAGACAAAATTCCCTATCCATAAACTTAATCGGCTGTCCCCAACTAAAACAATGTTCTTACCTCGACAGGCGGTGTGCATGACGTTTTCGACGGGCTTTGTAGAGATGGTCTTCGCTGGGATGTCCACATTCGTCTGTTAACAAGGAAAAAAAGTTTCTGGTTTTTGCAGTCTCCTGGACCTTCTTCAACTTCAGCTTGTCCCCACAGATCCACTAGCATCCATTCTTTGGGCTGATCTCGGGGACATTGTTCCTGTGGTCTGAACCTAACGAGAGTCGAAACCACGGCAAGTGAGTCGAACCTTTAGCAAGTGAGTCTGAACCTACGGTAAGGGGTCTTAACCTACGACAAGTGACAACCTACGGCAAGTGAGTCTGAACCAAAAGGGAAGTGAGTCTGAAGCAAAGGCAAGAAAGTCTGAACCTATGGCAAGGAGTCAACCTACGGCAATTTAGTCTGAACCCACGGTAAGTGAGTCTTGAACCCCCGACAAGTGAGTCTGAACCTAGAAGTGAGTCTTGAACCAACGGAAAGTGAGTCTTGAATTCGTAAGTGAGTCTCGAACCTGTAGCAAATGAGTCTAAAACTACGGCAAGTGAATCTGAACCTATCAAGTGAGTCTGAACCTACAGCAAGAGAATCTGAACCTACGGCAAGTGAGTCTGAACCGCAGCAATAGTCTGGGCCATCGACAAGTGAGTCTGAACTTACGGCAAATAAGCCCCGAACCTACGACAAGAGTCTTTAACCAATTTGTGAGGCTTCAACCACAGCAAGTGAGTCTTGAACCTACTTAATGAGTATTGAACCTATGGCAAGTGACAAACCTACGGCAAGTGAGTCTTGAACCTACGGCAAGTGTGTCTGAACCTAGTAAGTGAGTCTGAACCTACGGCAAGTGAGTTAAACCATGGCAAGTGAGTCTTTAACCTACGCCAATGAGGGTTGAACCTACAGCAAGTGAGTCTTTAACCACAGCAAGTGAGTCGGAACCTACCAAATGAAGCTTAATCACAGCAAGTGAGTATAAACCTTGGCAAGTCAGTCTGAACCACGGTAAGTGAGTCTGAACCTACGGCAAGTAGTCATGAATCTATTACAAGTGAGTCTGAATCTACGTCAAATGAGTCTGCCACAGCAAGTGAGTCTGAACCTTTTGGGAAGTTAGTCTTGAACCATAGCAAGTAAGTCTTGAGCCACAGCAAGTGAGTCTTGAACCTAAGGGGGA
>WNWK01045896.1:0-14532 GCA_009830355.1 Cherax destructor | reverse complement strand
GGGGGTAGCTGTGGTTGTGAGGAGCTTTGGGTGAGTCAGGTTGGAGTGCAGCTGTGATTGTGAGTGCAGCAGTGGTTGTGGGGCCCTGTGGTTGTGAGTGTAGCTGTGGTTGTGAGTGCAGCTGTGGTTGTGAGTGCAGCTTTTTTGAGTGCAGCGGGTTTTTGGGGCAGCTGTGATTGTGAGTGCAGCAGTGGTTGTGAGGCAGCTGTGGTTGTGAGTGCAGTTTTGTTGAGGCAGCTGTGGTTGTGAGGCAGCGTGGTGTGAGTGCAGCAGTGGTTGTGAGTGCAGCTGTGGTTGTGAGGTAGCTGGGGGGAGTGCAGTTGGTTGTGAGTGCATTTTTTTGGAGTGCAGCTGTGGGGAGTGCAGCTGGGGTTTGGGGAGTGCAGCAGTGGGGAGTATCTGTGAACACCAGATGGTGACAGAGACAGTGAACACCGACAGTGACAAAACATGACCACCAGGCAGGAAGACCCGCATGAACCCCTCATTACAATAACATTTACGTAAATACCCCAAGTAATCCATCGTTGACTCGCAACGAGGGGCAGGAGGCACGGTGGTGAGGGGGGCCCCTGAGACAAGCAAGTTTACGCAGGTGTCTGAGTAAGACTGGTGGTGGGGCGGCCCTGAAAAAGCGCTTACGCAGGTTGTCGAGTAAGACTGGTGGGGGGATGGCTCTGAGACAAGCAAGTTACGCAGGTTGTCTGAGAAAGACTGGTTTTGAGGACTTCCTGGGACAAGCAAGCTTACGGGTTGTCTGAGTAAGACTGGTGGGGGGACGCCCCTGAGACAAGGAAGCTTACGCATTTCAAAGACTGGTGGTGAGGGTTCCGGGGACCAAGTTAAGGTTGTCTGAGTAAGACTGGGGTAAACGGCCCAAGAAAAGCGTTACGCATTTTCTGAGTAAGACGGCTTTGGGGATTTCCCTGGGACAAGGTTTACGCGGGTTTTCTGAGAAGACTGGTGGTGAGGGACCCTAAACAAGGAAGCTTACGCAGGTTGCTGAGTAAGATTGGGGGGGAGGACGGCCCTGAGACAAGAAAGTTAGCAGGTTGTCTGAGTAAGACTGGTGGTGAGGGCGGCTCTGAGACAAGCGACGAGGTTGTCTGAGGACTGGTGGTGAGGGGGCTCTGAGACAAGAAATTTTACGCAGGTTGTCTGAGTAAGACTGGTGGTGAGGAGGGCCCCCGAGACAAGCAAGCTTACGCAGGTTGTCCGAGTAAGACTGGGGGAGGGTGGCTCTGAGACGCAAGCTTACGCAGGTTGTTTGAGTAAGACTGGGGGGAGGGCGGCTCTGAAAAACCCCTTAGCTTGTCTGAGTAAGACTGGGGTGAGGGGGCTCTGAGACAAGCAAGTTACGCAGGTTGTTGAGTAAGACTGGTGGTGAGGACGGCCCTGAGACAAGCAAGTTTACGCGGGTTGTTGGAGAAGACTGGGGTGGGGGGTGGCTCTGAGACAAGAAAGTTTACGAGGTTGTCTGAGTAAGACTGGTGGTGGGGGGTTCCTGGGACAAGCAAGTTTACGCAGGTTGTCTGAGGACGGTGGGAGGACGGCCCTAAGACAAGCAAGTTTACGCGGGTTTTCTGAGTAAGACTGGGGTGAGGGCGGCCTGAGACAAGAAAGTTACGCAGGTTGTCTGAGTAAGACTGGTGGTGGGGCGACCCTGAGACGGAAGTTTACGCAGGTTGTCTGAGTAAGACTGGTGGTGAGGACGGCCCTGAGACAAAAGCTTACGCAGGTTGTCTGAGAAGACTGGTGGTGGGGGCGGCCTGGCAAGCTTTTACGCAGGTTGTCTGAGTAAGACTGGTGGTGAGGGGCCCTAAGACAAGCTTTTACGCAGGTTGTCTATAAGACTGGGGTGGGGGGTGGCCTGAGACAACGTTTACGCAGGTTGTTGAGTAAGACTGGTGGTGAGGGTTTGGAGCAAGTTTCCCAAGTTGTTTGAGTGACTGGGGTGAGGGTGGCCTGAGACAAGCAAGCTCCCAGGGTTTGAGAAGACTGGTGGTGAGGGGGCCTGAGAAAGAAAGCTTACGCAGGTTGTCTGAGTAAGACTGGTGGTGAGGGTGGCTCTGAGACGCAAGTTTACGCGGGTTTTCTGAGAAGACTGGTGGTGAGGGTGGCTCGAGACAAGCAAGTTACGCAGGTTGTCTGAGTAAGACTGGTGGTGAGGTGGTTCTGAGACGCAAGTTGGGGTTGTCTGAGAAGACTGGTGGTGAGGGTTTCTGAGACGGTTTACGCAGGTTTTTTGAGTAAGACTGGGGGGAGGGTGGCTCTGAGACAAGCAGGCTTACGAAATTTTCTCGACAACACGATGTCTGTGTGGAAGAAAGTCTCAAAAAGAATTTTGGGTATTTTTTTCAAAAATTTTGCAGGGGGTTTCGGGGGGGCCCAGGGGAGGAAGCAGAGAGCACACAGGAGAGGAAGCAGAGAGCACACGGGGGAGAGGAAGCAGAGAGCAAAAGGGAGAGGAAGCAGAGACACACAGGGAGAGGAAGCAGAGAGCCACAGGGAGAGGAAGCAGAGAGCACACAGGAGAGGAAGCAGAGAGCACACAGGGAGAGGAAGCAGAGAGCACACGGGGAGAGGAAGAGAGCACACGGGGAGAGGAAGCAGAGAGCAAAAGGGAGAGGAAGCAGAGAGCACACGGGGAGAGGAAGCAGAGAGCACACGGGGAGAGGAAGAGAGACAAAAGGAGAGGAAGCAGAGAACAGGGAGAAGAAGAGAGAGCACAAAGAAGAAGCAGAAAAAGGAGAAGAAGCAGGGGCACACAGGAGGGGAAGCAGAGAGCACACGGGGAGAGGAAGCAGAGAGCAAAAGGGAGGGGAAACAGAGAGCAACAGGGAAAAGAAGCAGAGAAACGGGGAGAGGAAGCAGAGAGCAAAAGGGAGGGAAGCAGAGAGCACACAGGAGAGGAAGAGGGGCACACAGGGAGAGGAAGAGAGAGCAAAAGGAGGGGAACAGAGAGCACACAGGGAGAGGAAGCAGAGAGCAACGGGGAGAAGAAGCAGAGAGCACACAGGGAGAAGAAGCAGAACACAGGGAGAAAGCAGAGAGCACACAGGAGAGGGCAAGAGCAAAAGGGAGAGGGCAGAGAGCACAAAGGGGAAGCAGAGAAACGGGAGAGGAAGCAGAGAGCACAGGGAGAGGAACAGAGAGCAAAGGAGAGGAAGAGGGGAGCACACAGGGAGAGGAAGCAGAGAGCAACAGGGAGGGAAGAGAAGCACACAGGGAGAGGAAGAGGGGCACACAGGGAGAGGAAGCAGAGAACAAAAGGGAGAAAGCAGAGAACAAAAAGGGGAGAGACTGATTCACTAGGTGATGACGTCCGAAGAGGAATTTGGGTTTTTTAGTAGTGATGAGAGGGTGAAAAAAACGAGAGAGACAAAGAGGGGGACTGAGAAAAAAAGGAGGGATAGGGGGAAAAGGGGAAAGGGAGTTGTGAGTAGGAGAGGGAGAGAGGTAAGAGGTGATAAAGATGTGGTGATGAGTGTGGAAAAAGGGGTAAGATGAGGGAGGAAAGGGGAAGGTCCAGTGATGAAGGGGAAGGTGAGATGATGAGGGAGAAGGAGGTATGAGGGAAAAGGGGGGGTGAAAGGGGGTGATGAGGGGGGGGATGATGGGGGTGATGGGGGGGTGGGGTGATGGGGGGAAGGGGGAGGATGAGGGGGAGGTGGGGTGATGAGGGGGAAAGGGGGGTGATGAGGAGGAAGGTGAAGTGATGAGTGAATGATGAGGGGAGGGATAAAGGGAAAAGGGGGGGATGGGGGAAAAAAAGAAAAAATTTAGAGGGGGTGATAGGGGAAAAGAAAGGAAGGAAGGAGGGGGGAAAGATGGGGGGTGCAGTTTTGGGTGATGAGGGAAGAGGGAAGGATGGAGGGTAGCGGGTTTTTGGGATGAGGGAAGGGGGAAGGGATGGAGGTGGTTTTGATGAGGGAAGATGGGGGATGGGGTAGCAGTGTAGGTGATGAGGGAAGAGGGGAAGGAGGGGGGTAGCGGGTTTTTATGAGGGAAGATGGGAAGTAAAAGGGGTAGCAGTGAGGTGATGAGGGAAGAGGGGAAGGATGGGGTAGCAGGTAGGTGATGGGGGAAGATGGGAAAGAGGGGGGGAGCAGTGGGGGGTGATGAGGGAAGAGGGAAAAATGGGGGTAGCAGGGGGATGAGGGAAGAGGGGAAAGATGGGGTAGCAGTGAGGTGATGAGGGAAGATGGGAAGGATGGGGAGCAGGTAGGGATGAGGGGGATAAGGATGGGGGAGTGTTGGATGAGAAGGGATGGGGGAGGGTGTTTGATGGGGGAAGATGGGAAGGAGGGGGGTAGCAGGAAATGATGGGGGAAGTTTGAAGGATGGGGGAGAGTGTTGGTGATGAGGGAAGAGGGGAAGGGATGGGGGTAGCAGGGGGGGATGAAGGAAGAGGGGAAAGATGGAGGGTAGTAGTGTTGGTGATGAGGGAAGATGGGAAAGATGGAGGGACAGTGTTGGTGATGGGGGAAGATGAAAAAAAATGGAGGGTAGCAGTGTTGGTGATGAGGGAAGAGGGAAAAGATGGGGGGAGCAATGTGATGATGATGAAGACGAGAAAAGGGAGGGGGTGTTTGATGAGGGAAGATGGGAAGGAGGGGGAAATGAGGGATGGGGAAAAGGGGGAAGGATGGGGGAGGGGAGATGATGAGGGAAGACGGAAGGAGGGGGGTAGAAGTAGATGATAGGAAGACAGGAAGGAGGGGGGTAGCAATGTAGATGATGAGGAAGAGGGGAAGGGAGGGGGGTAGCAATGTGATGATGGGGGAAGACAGGAAGGATGGGGAAATGAGATGATGAGGAAGAGGGAAGAATGGGGGTACAGAATGATGAGGGAAGACAGGAAGGAGGGGGGTAGCAAGGGATGATGAGGGAAGAGGGGAAGGAGGGGGGTAGCAGGTAGATGATGAGGGAAGAGGGGAAGGAGGGGGGGCAGGATGATGAGGGCGGGAAGGATGGGGGAGCAGGAGATGATGAGGAAGACAAATGGGGTAAAGGGATAAGGGGGGGAAGGAGGGGGGGGCAGAAACTTAAGAATTTTAAACATTTTGGCAGGTTGACGCCCAGGATCCGCACACACGCCGTGTCGGGGTGGGGTTTATTGGGGTAGGTTACTGGGTGGTACTGTGGTGGTCCCTGGTGGTAGTGGTGGTACGTGGTGGATGTGGTGGCCCGTGGAGACTGGGTGGTACCTTGGTAGTACTTTTTAGATTGGGGACTGTGGGGTACTGTGGTGGTACTGTGGGGTACTGTGGTGTATGGGTGGTACGGGGTAGTACTGTGGTGGTACTGTGGTAGATGGAGACGTGGAGTCCCGTGGTGGTACTGGTGGTACCGTGGCAATTGGGTAGACGTGGTCCGGGGGACGGGGGTGGTGGCCCCGGGCAGGTACCGTGGTGGCCCCGTGGTGGTACTGTGGAGCCCCTGGTACTGGGTGGAAATTGGGGGTACTGTGGAGACGGGTGACGGGGGACTGTGGTGGCCCCGTGGTGGACGGGGGGTGGTACGTGGGACGTGGGGACCGTGGTGTACGGGTGGAAGGGGGTTGGGTGGACTGTGGTGGAATTGTGGTAGACCGTGGTACGTGGTGGTACGTGGTGGATGTGGTGGTCCGGGGTGGATGTGGAGTACGGGGTAGACTGGGTGGACCCGGGGTGGACTGTGGGGGTCCCGTGGTGGAAATTGTGGTAGTACTGGGGGACGTGGTGGCATGTGGGGGCGGGACTGTGGTGGAAAATTGGGAGGCCTGGGGGGGGGGGACTGGGTGGACCCGTGGGGTACTGTGGTGGTACTGTGGTGGTACTGGGGTGGACTGTGGAGGATGTGGTGGTCCCTTTTTAGTACTGTGGTGGTACTGTGGAGGAACTGTGGAGTACTGTGGTGGATTGTGGTGGTACTGTGGTGGTACGGATGGTACTGGGAGTACTGTGAGGGATGTGGTGGTACTGTGGTGGACTTTTAGAAATTGTGGTGGTACTGTGGTAGTAATGTGGTAGTACTGTGGTGGACTGTGGTAGCATGGGTGGATGGGGTTTACTGTGGTGGTACGTGGAGTAGTTGGGGTAGGGGGGAAGGGTGGTGTTGCGGGGATTGTAGAGAGTGGGAGGGTGCTGTAGATGGGGACGGGTAGTACGGGTGGTACGTGGAGCCCGTGGGGAACATGGTGGAGGGTGGGTTCGGGGGATATTGTAGTAGACGGGGTTTTTGGGGTGGTACTGGGGTGGATTGTGGAGGTTCGGGGGACGGGGGGATTGACTCCCCTAACTGTGGTTGCAGGGGTCGATATCAACCCGGGCCCCCGTTCCACTGCCCCTAGGTCCTCTTTTCCCCCCTGCTCCATGAGCTTTATCATACCTTGTCTTAAAACTATGTATGGTTCCTGTTTTCAC
Organism: Cherax destructor; assembly: GCA_009830355.1. Classification (NCBI taxonomy): domain Eukaryota; kingdom Metazoa; phylum Arthropoda; class Malacostraca; order Decapoda; family Parastacidae; genus Cherax; species Cherax destructor. Next base: position 8,125 of record WNWK01045896.1, on the reverse strand, counting down.
TACATCACTTGCCAGATATTCCACTTCCTGACTACTCTATGACTGAAGAAATACTTCCTAACATCCCTTTTACCCTGAGTCTTCAACTTTAAAAATTGACCCTTGTTTCTGTGTCCCCCCTCTGGAACATCCGTCCTATCCACCTTTTCTATTCCGCGCAGATTTTTTTTTTCGTTATCATGTTCCCCAGCTCGGGAAATGCCTTGTCCCAAAACCGGGACTTTCTCTGTTCGACGGTTACCGGTGGGTTCCAAACGGGGCGCAACTTAGTTGGGGCCCGACGTACAGGGGACAATGTCTTTAACGATTCCTTACTGAGGTTCGGAACGCACTTTGGTTTTCCAGTCGCCCATATTTTCTCTGTTATCGGGTTGATGTGCCCGGAGTGTGCTGGTGTTATACTCACCACAAGATCTTTTTGGAGGAGGTTTGCAGTTTTTCCATTAGCCTATCCTATCGGGTCTTTGCCCTTTCCCAACTTCATGATTTTGTTTTGGGGGGTTAAATTAACCCAGTTGTGGACCACCAGCCTGTCCGGGTCTTTTTGTGTCCTGCCTGACCCCATCTGAAATTTCCCTATTTTTCAAAACATCGGAAAAAGGACATTTTTGAGCTATCCTTCCATCATGTCATTCAATACCAAAAAATAGATCCCTAGGATGCCCCCGTGGGACCCCCCCTGTCACAGGGCCCACTGTGATACCTCATCAGTATCATGCCCCGTTGGCCACCCTGTCAGGTATTCTCTGATCCACAGGCCCTTCCTGTTATACATGCCTGACCTCTAGTTTCGCACAAATTTTTGAGGAACTGTGTCAAAGGCCTTCTTGCAGTCCAAGAAAATGCAATCAACACCCCCCTCTCTCTGTCTTACTTCGTTACCTTTTCAAAAACTCCAAAAGGGTTTTTGACACAGGATTTGCCTTCCAGAATCAGTGCTGGTTGTCGTTTATAATCATGTAACGTTTCCCGGGGCTCTACCACTCTCCTACTGTTAATCTTCCCTGACTTTGCACACTATACCCACAGTGACACTGGTCTATAGTTTTAAAGCCTCGTTTCGTCTCCTTTTTAAAAAGGAAAAATTTTTTGCCGTCTTCCATACCCCCAGGGTCCAGTTTCAAGGGGGTTTTTGAAGATCGTGGTTATGGCACACAGCGTTCTGATCCCTCTAAGGGCCCACGGGGAGATATTGTCCGACCCATCCCCTTTTAGGTATCAAGGTCACTGAGCAACTTTTCACCCCCCCTCAGTTTGTGTATGTCATCCAACACTTGTTGGTATATTTTTGTTAGTGTCCGCCTGTTCTTCTTCCCAGATCCTTCCTGTTCCATTGAAATACTCCTCAAATCTCGGTTGAGCCCTCACATACCTCTGATCGTGCCCCCGGAGTTCCCACCTTCTTCCTCAGCCTGATCACCTGGTTTTTGACTGGTTTCCCCAATGTGACATACAGAGCGGGTCAGACTTGACTTTCGATGCATGTATATCATCCAGTCAACCATAGTGAAAACAAGGTTGTGGTGGAGGTAAAAAAAAACAAAACCCCAGTACAGTGATCCATAAGTGCCAAAAACTCCGGGTTTAAACCAGGGTGCTGAGGTTAACCGGGGTGCCAGAAGAAACGGGGTGCCAGAGGTAAGCCGGGGTGAGAGGTAGGGCCCGTCCGTCAAGAGGACCCAAAACCCCGTTTTTTTTTCCAACACGTTATATTTTTTGTATCAAACTGACTTATTACTCTGTTTAATCATCTTCCAGTGGTCTGTCTCGCGTAACATAAATAACCCCGGATTCATCAAAATAAATGATACGATTTGTCAGATCCAAGAAAAAGGGAACCAAGACCGGGTTCAAAACTGGTATCCTCGACCGATTCAATGGGGCGGGGGTTTTAGGTGGCCCTTTTAAACACCCAAACAATAAATTAAAGGTGATTGTCCAAAACACTTACACATGCAAAAAAATAGATACGATACAAATAGACAAATCACCACTGTGGTGTACTGTGGAATTACTGTGGTAGTACTGTGGTGGTATTTTTGAAGGTACTGTGGTGGTATTTTTGGGACTTGGGGGTACTGTGGTGGTGATGGTGCTGATAATGATTGTGGATTGTCATAGTGACTGTGACGAGGATGGTGATTGTGGTAAAAGTTTAGTTTCGGGTATATTTTGTATTAAAATGAAACGTGTACCTTCGGTCGATGTAAAACACACACACACACACACACACACAGAGCCCCGTTTACGAAAGACAAAGTAATGAGAAAATAAGCAGTAGTAATGCTAGAGAAACTACAAGAGAGAAAGTCACGGGAATTATAACCGTTGGTTAAACCCCAGCAGGAAGTTAACAAATGAGGTAAAAAAGGGGACACGGAGAAAAAAGTGGAGGGGGTTGAAGGAAGGAAGAAGGAGGGGGGGCATGAGAAAGAATCAAAGAGTCAAGAGAGCCAGGGATGAGACCCTGAGTCATGTATACGATGCAGACAACATGAAGAACGCATGGCAAACCGGGTGTCATTCCTTGTAGCGTTTCGCCCTCCAGTGAAAAATTTTGTACCTAAAATGTGCCCCTCAACCTCATGTTCTGTATATGCATTTTTGTACCGCAATGTATGCTTTAAGTCTTGTGTACAATATTCTTAAAAAAATGTGAAGACAGGGGAATACATAGAGAAGACGGGGAAGGGGGAATATCCCAGCCCAAGAGCAGGTGATGAGCACTGAGGTTTTGAAGAATCTGAAGCACAGGAAAGGTTAGGAAAGGGTTTGTTAAAAAACAGGACAAGTGTTTTCCTGACGGGGGCTCAGCTTGATGACCCGTCACTGGAGTTTTTGTCATCGACTGAGGCCTTCAGCTGGTTACCCCCACCCCCCTTAAAAAAAATTATGATTATAATCCCTTCATTCCTTAATGAAACACTGGCAAAAACTGGCGCTTATGACAGTAGTCAGGTGAGGTAGCAGGCGGGCATTTGTGGTAGGTGGGGTTCCCGCTGGGAAAAATAACAATAACAATCTTTATTTTACAAGCACGAAAATGTAACGGGCGTAGCTTCAATAAAGGCACAAAGAAAGCCCCCTTTTTATGAAAACATTTGGGGAAATTTGGTTTTTTCCCCCGGAGCGACCCAACCAGCCATAACACCCGGACCATTTTTCAGATGTGAACGGGAAAGCAGGTGCTTAAGGAAACAGGTCCAATTTTCCCTTAAGGGGGATCGAACCACTGACCTCAGGGGAGGGGGAGCTACCTATCGAGTAGGGGCACCCGAGAGGTAGCCCAGGGGGTAGCAAGTATGTTGTGGTGAGTCCCTGTACCAAGATCAAGACACAACAACATCATGGAATAAAAAAATAATGATCTTCAAATCCATCCAGCAGCCAGGAGGTCTGAGGGGGGGGGGGGGCCCCCGGGAAGTGACTACATAAACCTACTTTGGGGAGGGGTAAATGAAATAACATAAAGGCACACTTCATGAATATAAGACACAAAAAAACACCACCCATCTACAGGATGGATATTTAGCCACCATCCACAATGGATATGAGGAGCAAAACTACCCACCCCATCCAAGGATGGATAACACAAAACACCACCCCATCCACGGGGATGGATATGAGGAAAATAAATACCCACTCCCATCCAAAAGGGGATATGAGGTAAAAAAAACTAGCCACTACCATCCACAGGATGGGGGGCACAAAAACTAGCCACTACCATCCACAGGATGAGGTGCACAAAAACTAGCCACACCATCCACAGGAGGGACATGAGGTGCACAATAAATAGCCACTACCATCCACAGGAGGGGGTGCACAAAAAATAGCCACTACCATCCACAGGATGGAGGTGCACAAAAACGCCATACCATCCAGATGGACGTGCAAAATAAACCAACAACTTGTTAGAAAAACCATCTTTTAAACAACTCACCAACGAATCCAATAAACCCCCGAGTGTGAAACAAACCCTAACACCCAAGTTTCAAACTAATCTCCAAATTATATTAGCTGCCCAAAACCAGTAGATCAAAATTTCCCCCGATAACCCAGATGAGGGAAGAGACGGGAATTATGGAACGACCCCCATTTAGCATCCCACCACCCGCATTTCATCTCCCCCAGGAACTACCATATGAGGAATTAAATCCAAAAGAATAAGCAAGCCATTCCCCCAATGAGGTGAAGAAGAGAAGGGGGGGGAAACTAGGGAAAGGGGAGGAGGGAGGAAAGAGCAGAGAGAGAGAGAGAGAGAGAAAAATGTGAGGTAGGTAACACCCTTTTATTTGTAAATAAAAGGAGAAAAGGATGGGAATGAAGGTAGGGGAGAGACAAGGGAGAAAATTACTTCAGTTACACCAGAGTCGTAAAAAGAGATATTAACTGAACCTTAAACCCTCAAGGAGTCCTCGAACCTCCTAGTGTAATATCTGGCAGAAAAGGGGAACGCAAGGAGGGGAGAGGAAAAGAGGAGAGATAAAAAGGAGGAGAAAAAGGGATATAACGGAGGTCAAGATGGTAATTTAGGTCAGGTAGGAGCAGGGGGTGATCGGGTCAGGGCAGCAGTGGGATGAGGCGGGCTGGAGAGCGTGGATGAGGTCGGCATGGTGCAGCAGTAGGGTGAGGTCAGGTCATGGTAACAGCGGGGGGTGAGGGTGGTCAGGTAGCAGCAGTGGATGAGGTCATCTGGTAGCACGGGGGGTGAGGTCATGGTAACAGCAGTGGGATGAGGTCAGACGGGTAGCAGCAGTGGTATGAGGTCGGGGCGGAGGGCAGTGGGGTGAGATCAGGTCATGGTAACAGCAGTGGAGGAAGCAGGTCATGGTGGGAGTCAGCAATGCTTTTCAATGCTGCTTTGGGTTTTTGGAAGGTGGATCACCTGTTCCAAACTAATCGGGGGTTTTTCCCAAACAATCTGGCGGTGTCCAATTTTTAACCCCTGGGGGTTTCCAAAACTACGTCTGGGGGTTTTTCCATTTACGTTTTTGGTGCTTCCAAATTTAGTGGGGGGTTTTTAAATTTCACATTTTCCTGTTTCCAAATTGTAGTCTGGCGGGCCAAAATTTCCAGTCCGGTTTTTCCAATTGTCGTCTGGCGGTGTTTCCAAATTGTACGTCTGGCGGTGTTTCCATAATTAGTCTGGCGGTTTTTCCCATAATTGTACGTCTGCGGTGTTTCCATAATTGTAGTCGGGGTTTTTAAAATTTGTACGTCTGGCGGTGTTTCCATAATTGTACGTCCGGGGTGGTTGTGGCGGGGAGGTGTGATTTTGACACCATGAGGGAGACTGAAGGGGATGGACAGCAGCGTTGTTGGTTTGAAGTTTCGAGAGTTTCACTATTTGCCCCCGGCCAGGGGCCAGGCTTCTGGGCTTGCCGGGTCAACCACCCACCCCCCACATATCCACCACAGCCATTGACCTGGCACCGGGAAGATACTTGTCCATTTCCCCTTTGAAGGCTTCACACTTTCCAACAGTGGATGTTGAATAGTCTGGGACCCGAATGTTGATACAGTGCTCCTTATTGTGCCCACTGCACCCTGCTCCTACTATTTTTTTTTTTACACTTCCTCCCAACCCCACCCAGTAAGTTGTTATGGCAGTGTGAAATGGGCCCAGGCCCTGAGTACTTTCCAGGTATATGTTAACACCACTGTAAGTATAATCTGTTGAAGGCGTCTCGGGAGGTGTCTGCTATTCACCTGACACAGCTGATTTTCACCCAGAACACATGGTATGCTGTGTGATGTGTAAATGGTTAAATTTTTGAGTTTCCAGACTTATACATGCATTTTTCCCACTTGCGTATGTGTGAGAATGATGCATGTATATTACTGTTTTGTGTATGCATACATGTATCCGGGATATGATGTGGTTTTATTTACGTTTTCTGTATGTATGTACACGTCTTCAAAGTATACTTGTGTTTTAGAAAGGGGGTTCCCCGCCCTGGCCCCCCTCCCAGGCCACCTGAGGGATCATTGACTTTTGGCCTCTTTGGGGCCTTTTCAAACTTTCTCTTTAAGCTGTACAGTTTGCCTCCACTACTGCCTCATGCAAGTCATTCCATTTTTTTAAAGTCTTCAAACTAAAGAAATAATTCCTGACAGCCCCATAGTTCATCTGTTTTTCAGCTGTAACCTGTGTTCCTTTTTTTCCTGGTCCTCTGAATTTAAACACTCAGTCCCTAACACCCCTATTAACTTCCCAATTTAAAATTTTTTATGTAACCCAACCCTGTTTTCCCCCCGGTTTCCCAAATTTTCCGGGCATTAAGCCCAGGTCCTTCAACCTTCCCCCCAGTGGGGAAAAAAAAAAGCAGACAGATCTGGTTTTTTGATTGGGTAAAGCCCACTGTGTTGGGGGAAACGTTGTCAATAAAGGATCAACATTTTTACTGCTTATGTGTTTACCCCTTTCCCCCAGTACATTCCCCTCAGTCTGGGACTTTGCGGGTTTCAAACCTTGGACCTTTCTAGTTTTTCACGCTTGGGCCCGGTTGGGGTCCCTCCTGGGGAACATAAAATGAGGCCCATACCAATGAGGCCACATAAACCCAATGAGGCCAAAATACTCCGGAGGAAAATACCCAATGAGGCCAAAATACCCAATGAGGCAACATACCAATGAGGGGAACATACCCAATGAGGCCAAAAACTCAATGAGGCAAAAAACTAATGAGGCAACATACTCAATGAGGCCACATAATCAAGAGGCCACATACCCCAATGAGGCCACATACTCAATGACTGGTCTAACATATGTGAAGCTGAAGATTTTTAAAGCAATCTCAAAAATAAATTTGGGTTTTTTTGGTCTATAAAAAAATTGGGAGAGCACCTGCGCCTGTCTTTTGTTTTACAACCTTCATCTTGTAACTATTGACAAGGGCTTAAAATATGAAGCCGACTGAATAAAGGGTTTCAAAAGTTATAAAAAAAAAATCTTAGATGGGATAAGAAAAATGTAGCAGACAGATGGACGGCTCTGGCGCCAGGCCGTGCAAAAAAAATAAGGAAAGGGGCTCAGCTCAGCACGTTGTCAACATTTCAAGATTTACTTTTTCACTTGTGTTAGTTTCAAAATTCTTTCACACACACACAGCAGGCGTTCAGTCAAAGCAGTCACCCCGTTTTGAGCTCCCTAAATTGGGTGGTATTGGGTGGTCCCAAAGGGGGGGGCCGAGTGCAACAAAAAGGGCGTGGGGTAGGCCCAAAATGTCAACTCATTTAAAAACCAAAAAACAGGGAAAACAGTGATCGCAGAGGAAAAAAACAGTAAATAGTGAAAGTGCAAATAGGGGGAAACCCGGGGATAGGGCCCAACAGCGGTTGCCACACAGCAGGAAGTGGGGAAAATATCGAAAGGGGATATAACACAGTGGGGGGCATATCTACTGGGGGTACCCAAGTAAGGGGGACAAGTGCAAAAGGAAAACAGTGAGCAGTAGGGGACTGCATTAAAAGATCCCCCTGAAAAGAAACGAAAAAATTTTCCCCAGGGTGCCACACCAGGAGTATCAACAATCTGACGACCCAGAAGACATCGGTGTAATGTACAAAAAACCTAGTTGTGGGATGCAGGTTTTCGGTTCCGGCCCCGGGGTTGCTGAAGTGTGGGAAAAATCCCCGCTCGGAGGAGCTGTAAACATAAAATTTCATAGGTAGAAAAAATAAGTTAGGGCGCAGGGCTACCAACCAAATGTACACATTTTACGCACGCCACACACACATACATTAAATAGTCAGGACACAGAAGTAGTATCCATACAACTGTTCATGTAATTGCATCAATATTATTACCAATGTAAAAAATAGTAACTTTTTGTAGCAGTGGTTAGTAGCATTTTGAATTAAAATTAAATTAAAAGGGTTTGGGCCCCGTGAACGGGATGCCAAGACGCACACACACACACACACCCATAAACCAACAATTGGGTTTGTCTTAGCTTGGGTTAGTTGTATTACTGTTTCTAGAACTAGTACCATCAAAAACTAGTATAATATTAGGATAGTATTCCAAACCTTGTGAAGTATTGCAAACTTTGGAAGATTATCTTTAAAAGACGGACATAGTCACACGAACACTACACTACTCTGACAGTGTTTATTCAATAAC
>WNWK01045895.1:0-14535 GCA_009830355.1 Cherax destructor | reverse complement strand
GAGGTGTTCATTGACAAGACATTCAGAAAAGGTTTAAAAAGCTGATCAAAGATTAATACAATAAATATATAAATGTTTTATCAAATATAGATAATTTGTGCACTCAGGTCGTCCTAAATATACTCAGTGCTAATAACGACTGTGTACTATTAATTAATATTCACACTTCTGTACTATCATAGACGTCTTCTTCAAGGGTAGTTGACTGTTATGGTGTTTACAAACAACTTATCTAAGAGTGGCTACAAAAAGTTCACTGGCACAAGGTTAAAATTTTGGGTTAATGAAGTGATATTTTCTTTATTTCATTAAAATAACCTTGAAATATAATTGAGGATAGAGTCCAGCACTCCATCAAGTACACTACATATTGAGTCCAGCACTCCATCAAGTACACTATAGCCAACAACTCCCTTTTTTACGACGTTTTTACAAATTTTAGGCTCAATATTTTCACTTCCATATATACCAGAGATGTATAGAAAACTGAAAAAAAAAATCTGTTAAGAGTTATGGAGCAGTAATGAAGTAGAGAGTATTTTGTATGGCATCACTATCACACAACCCTTGTATGGCATCACTACCACACAACCCTTGTATGGCATCACTACCACACAACCCTTGTATGGCATCACTACCACACAACCCTTGTATGGCATCACTACCACACAAGCCTTGTATGGCATCACTACCACACAACCCTTGTATGGCATCACTACCACACAACCCTTGTATGGCATCACTACCACACAACCCTTGTATGGCATCACTACCACACAACCCTTGTATGGCATCACTACCACACAAGCCTTGTATGGCATCACTACCACACAACCCTTGTATGGCATCACTACCACACAACCCTTGTATGGCATCACTACCACACAACCCTTGTATGGCATCACTACCACACAACCCTTGTATGGCATCACTATCACACAACCCTTGTATGGCATCACTATCACACAACCCTTGTATGGCATCACTATCACACAACCCTTGAGTACTCACTTATTTGATAAATATACAATATGATTGATTTTGTTAGTTGCAGAAAGCTGTGTAGATGACTTAGAATTTATAACCCATAACAGTAATTAGGAAACTTTTAGAGTAAGTTTGTTATGCTGCTGTAGTACAGTAGCAACAACATACAATACTGATGTATACTGTATCATACAACATGATAGACTGAAGTGATATTGCTGGAAGCATGCTCAAAACAATGGCATTTGTTACTTATGAATTTTTCTTAATATAATGTACATTATACACCATTAATACATTACCATTCCATTTTGTTTCCACTACATACACCCAATAATGATTAATACATTTATTTTTTATTATATTTTTTTATTAACACATCGGCCGTCTCCCACCAAGGTAGGGTGGCCCGAAAAAGAAAAACTTTCACCATCATTCACTCCATCACTGTCTTGCCAGAGGTGCGCTTACACTACAGTTATCAAACTGCAACATTAACACCCCTCCTTCAGAGTACATATGTAATAAATTAGTTTTTAGATTTAATACTGCAAAAGGATCACAACTTTTCTAATTATTATTATTATAATCAAATAGAAGCACTAAACCACAGGGGTATAACTTTTCTAAATACGGCAATTTGATACAAAAATTACCCTTTCTCGGATAAAATATGATTGTTTCCCATTTCGCAAGCACTGCATAACCCTTATGGGTTTAGCAACTCTCCTAGAATAATGGTGCAAAAAAAAAAATTGCCTTAGATATTTTTCAAATATAAAGAGAAAAAATGGATTTTAATAAACTTAGTAAAAGTAAGACCTGTGTCAGCAATTATTAATTTTCCCATTTTTCTATAAGTTTTTAACTTACACTATTATTCATGCTTTAGAGAGAGAGAATTCTGAGACATAATAACCAAATTTCACTCAACATGACAGTGATCACAGGAAGGTTAAGACAGTGAGGAACAAGTGTAGTGTTGATGACATGACAGTGCTCACAGGAAGGTTAAGACAGTGAAGAACAAGTGTAGTGTTGATGACATGACAGTGCTCACAGGAAGGTTAAGACACTGAGGAACAAGTGTAGTGTTGATGACATGACAGTGCTCACAGGAAGGTTAAGACAGTGAAGAACAAGTGTAGTGTTGTTGACATGACAGTGATCACAGGAAGGTTAAGACAGTGAAGAACAAGTGTAGTGTTGATGACATGACAGTGATCACAGGAAGGTTAAGACAGTGAGGAACAAGTGTAGTGTTGATGACATGACAGTGATCACAGGAAGGTTAAGACAGTGAAGAACAAGTGTAGTGTTGATGACATGACAGTGCTCACAGGAATGTTAAGACAGTGAGGAACAAGTGTAGTGTTGATGACATGACAGTGATCACAGGAAGGTTAAGACAGTGAGGAACAAGTGTAGTGTTGATGACATGACAGTGATCACAGGAAGGTTAAGACAGTGAGGAACAAGTGTAGTGTTGATGACATGACAGTGCTCACAGGAAGGTTAAGACAGTGAGGAACAAGTGTAGTGTTGATGACATGACAGTGATCACAGGAAGGTTAAGACAGTGAAGAACAAGTGTAGTGTTGATGACATGACAGTGCTCACAGGAATGTTAAGACAGTGAGGAACAAGTGTAGTGTTGATGACATGACAGTGATCACAGGAAGGTTAAGACAGTGAGGAACAAGTGTAGTGTTGATGACATGACAGTGCTCACAGGAAGGTTAAGACAGTGAGGAACAAGTGTAGTGTTGATGACATGACAGTGCTCAGAGGAAGGTTAAGACAGTGAGGAACAAGTGTAGTGTTGATGACATGACAGTGCTCACAGGAAGGTTAAGACAGTGAAGAACAAGTGTAGTGTTGATGACATGACAGTGATCACAGGAAGGTTAAGACAGTGAAGAACAAGTGTAGTGTTGATGACATGACAGTGATCACAGGAAGGTTAAGACACTGAGGAACAAGTGTAGTGTTGATGACATGACAGTGCTCACAGGAAGGTTAAGACAGTGAAGAACAAGTGTAGTGTTGATGACATGACAGTGCTCACAGGAAGGTTAAGACAGTGAGGAACAAGTGTAGTGTTGATGACATGACAGTGATCACAGGAAGGTTAAGACAGTGAGGAACAAGTGTAGTGTTGATGACATGACAGTGATCACAGGAAGGTTAAGACAGTGAGGAACAAGTGTAGTGTTGATGACATGACAGTGATCACAGGAAGGTTAAGACAGTGAGGAACAAGTGTAGTGTTGATGACATGACAGTGATCACAGGAAGGTTAAGACAGTGAGGAACAAGTGTAGTGTTGATGACATGACAGTGATCACAGGAAGGTTAAGACAGTGAGGAACAAGTGTAGTGTTGATGACATGACAGTGATCACAGGAAGGTTAAGACAGTGAGGAACAAGTGTAGTGTTGATGATGTCAAAATACGTTTCATTAATTAATACCACCATTTTAACTAATACAAAATTCTTTGTGAATATAATAAAAAAATGAGTAGTACTAAACAAAAGGAACACTTGCAAACTGATTGTTTGTTTATCACTGTATTATCTAAATGATAAAAACTTTATAGAAAATTATTATTATTATTATTATTATTACCTATCCTTAATAATAACATTTTATGCTTATATCTTATGCAGTAGTTTATCATTTTGAAAGATGGAAGCAAGGCGTCATGGCAACCCATGGATGGAAGCAAGGCGTCATGCCAACCCATGGATGGAAGCAAGGCGTCATGCCAACCCATGGATGGAAGCAAGGCGTCATGGCAACCCATGGATGGAAGCAAGGCGTCATGCCAACCCATGGATGGAAGCAAGGCGTCATGCCAACCCATGGATGGAAGCAAGGCGTCATGGCAACCCATGGATGGAAGCAAGGCGTCATGCCAACCCATGGATGGAAGCAAGGCGTCATGCCAACCCATGGATGGAAGCAAGGCGTCATGGCAACCCATGGATGGAAGCAAGGCGTCATGCCAACCCATGGATGGAAGCAAGGCGTCATGCCAACCCATGGATGGAAGCAAGGCGTCATGCCAACCCATGGATGGAAGCAAGGCGTCATGCCAACCCATGGATGGAAGCAAGGCGTCATGCCAACCCATGGAGTACAAGTTTCTCTTGTACTCAGCTCAACCATCAAGCAAAATTAATTTCAATCTATTCTTCACCTGCTCTAACAAATCTTGTGAATTTTTCTTAAGCATTTTGTACTGATTAATATTTTTTTCCTGAATACTGGCTTACAAGGTCACGTTTCAGATACGTATAGTTTTCAAATACTACTGTGTAAGTCTCTTGACTTAATAAAGCATTGCTACCTAATGTAAGACTTGTAGTTCCAGAGAGAACCCAGGTTATATTCTTAAGTGGAACAAAATCTATGGTCATATTTCCTTACACCTGCTGCCCATATTTTCCTAGTACAGTAACTACTAGGTACCTGGGTGTTAGGTGACACTTGTGGGTGGCATCCTTTAGAAGAACGAAAAAACTCAACAGAAATAATAACCCACTGCTGGATATTCTTGGATCATCTTGAAGAAAAAAACTCTTCTTAAATTAGAATGGAAGAATACTGAGCTGCCTGAAGTGTTATATGTATATTACATTCATGGTGAATAATCAAATGGTTTTATGAATATCTTTCAGGAAATCATATGTAAAGAAAAATAGTCTATATGCAAATATATACACTGTATATTACCAACCATTCTGGAAAAATACCCTGACTTTGCTTATTGCAAATAACTCATAACCACTTAAAACATGTCTAAATTCAACAATACCTTGCTAAAACTATTATAAATTAACCAAAACCAAATATGTACTACATTGTATTTTTGTGACTAAATTCATGTCTCTATTAACAACTCATTATGACTGTAATCAGATTATAAACTAGTAAATAGTTCATCACCGCTGTAACTTTCTTAGCTACCATTACATTGAGGCCCAGTCCTTGAACCCTTTACATTGAGGCCCAGTTCCTGAACCCTTTACATTGAGGCCCAGTTCCTGAACCCTTTACATTGAGGCCCAGTTCCTGAACCCTTTACATTAAGGCCCAGTTCCTGAACCCTTTACATTGAGGCCCAGTTCCTGAACCCTTTACATTGAGGCCCAGTTCCTGAACCCTTTACATTGAGGCCCAGTTCCTGAACCCTTTACATTGAGGCCCAGTTCCTGAACCCATTACATACCTCTGTGTATTTCTGCCCCCCCCCCCCTCTGAATGATGGGTATGGGGTACCTAATAAAGCTGTTACACCAAACTGTCCCAGGAGACGTAAGCTGCTGATGACGCGTCTATGTTGCGACGCCTTCAGATGCATACCTGGAGGGGGTTTCAGGGGTCAACGCCCCCGCGGCTTGTTCTGTGACCAGACCTCATGGTGGATCAAGGCCTGATCAACTAGGCTGTTACTGTCGGCTGCACCTAAACTGATGTGGACCACTCTCATACATCAAAAAGTCAGGAGAAACTGAAGGTGAAAGTGAGCTGAGACACCGTCTGCCATCTCTATACAGGCAAAACAAAGCTCTCAGGTGGGACCCACCCACACACCTTTAATGCTTCTTAAGAATAATAATAATAATTTTAATAATGTTTTGCACAATTAAGCATCAGAAGGAGGAAGCTACAACCACATAGTTCATGTCTAAAAGTCAAGCTGCCTGCACCTCCTCCAGGTCAAGCTGCCTGCACCTCCTCCAGGTCAAGATGCCTGCACCTCCTCCAGGTCAAGATGCCTGCACCTCTTCCAGGTCAAGATGCCTGCACCTCCTCCAGGTCAAGCTGCCTGCACCTCCTCCAGGTCAAGATGCCTGCACCTCCTCCAGGTCAAGATGCCTGCACCTCCTCCAGGTCAAGATGCCTGCACCTCCAGGTAAAGATGCCTGCACCTCCTCCAGGTCAAGATGCCTGCACCTCCTCCAGGTCAAGCTGCCTGCACCTCCTCCAGGTCAAGATGCCTGCACCTCCTCCAGGTCAAGATGCCTGCACCTCCTCCAGGTCAAGATGCCTGCACCTCCTCCAGGTCAAGATGCCTGCACCTCCTCCAGGTCATGTTGCCTGCACCTCCTCCAGGTCAATTTTGAGTGGTGGTACCAAGCAATAACTGTCCTCTTTATACTCTTCCCTTCAAGGTGTCTTGATACAGGCTCTTGATCCAAGGAAATGGAACTATCTTCCCCTTGAATCGAACCAATTACCTCAAATTTCTCCCCAGGCGCTGTATGACCCCAACGACTTTAGCGCTTCCCCCACAAATAGTAATATGTATATAGCACGAAGATAATAAGTAGTGTTGAGATATTCCTCCTCAGTGTGGAATATTCTCAAGTATATTACGTCAGCAACACTGGGATAGTAGTGTTGAGATATTCTTCTTCAGTGTGGAATATTCTCAAGTATATTACGTCAGCAACACTGGGATAGTAGTGTTGAGATATTCTTCTTCAGTGTGGAATATTCTCAAGTATATTACGTCAGCAACACTGGGATAGTAGTGTTGAGATATTCTTCTTCAGTGTGGAATATTCTCAAGTTAAGTCGTTGTAAAGGTTGTCCACACACTTCTTGTATTGCTTCCACTGTAGTGAAGTTGAGTGCTCGACGCCAGGCAAATATGGTGGCTTTAGAGTTACGGAAGGTGCTGTAGGCATTATCATACTTAACTTTGGGACCACTAGTGTGTTCTCTGATGAACACTGACACATACTTGTTGTATGAGACACCCAGGAAATTGAAGATCTCCCGTGCCTTCACCTCCGGTCTCAGACCCAGGTCTTCATAGCGAACCATTAAGTATCTGCCAAGAAAAATTTGTCTTAGTACAACCAATAATAAGTGTCTACACAACTAATATAAGTGTCTACACAACTAATATAAGTGTCTACACAACTAATATAAGTGTCTACACAACTAATATAAGTGTCTACACAACTAATATAAGTGTCTACACAACTAATATAAGTGTCTACACAACTAATATAAGTGTCTACACAACTAATATAAGTGTCTACACAACTAATATAAGTGTCTACACAACTAATATAAGTGTCTACACAACTAATATAAGTGTCTACACAACTAATATAAGTGTCTACACAACTAATATAAGTGTCTACACAACTAATACAAGTGTCTACACAACTAATATAAGTGTCTACACAACTAATATAAGTGTCTACACAACTAATATAAGTGTCTACACAACTAATATAAGTGTCTACACAACTAATAAGTGTCTACACAACGAATAAGTGTCTACACAACGAATATAAGTGTCTACACAACTAATATAAGTGTCTACACAACTAATATAAGTGTCTACACAACTAATATAAGTGTCTACACAACTAATATAAGTGTCTGCACAACTAATATAAGCGTCTACACAACTAATATAAGCGTCTACACAACTAATATAAGTGTCTACACAACTAATATAAGTATACCTGGAATATACCTGGAGAGAGTTCCAGGGGTCAACGCCCCTGCGACCCGGTCTGTGACCAGGCCTCATGTTGGATCAGAGCCTGATCAACCAGGCTGTTACTGCTGGCCGCACGCAGTCCAACGTACGAACCACAGCCTGGCTGGTCAGGTACCGACTTTAGGTGCCTGTCCAGTGCCTGCTTGAAGACAGCCAGGGGTTTGTTGGTTATTCCCCTGATGTATGCTGGGAGGCAGTTGAACAGTCTTGGGCCCCTGACACTTATTGTGTTGTCCCTCAACGTGCTAGTGGCACCCCTGCTCTTCATTGGGGGGATGTTACAGTGCCTGCCGAGTCTTTTGCTTTCGTAGGGAGTGACTCTCGTGTGTAAGTTTGGTACTAATCCCTCGAGAATTTTCCACGTGTATATAACAATGTATCTCTCCCGCCTGCGTTCCAGGGAGTACAGGTTTAGGAACTTCAAGCGTTCCCAGTAATTGAGGTGGTTTATTGCAGTTATGCGTGCCGTGAAGGTTCTCTGCACATTTTCTAGGTCAGCAATTTCACCCGCCTTGAAAGGTGCAGTTAGTGTGCAGCAATATTCCAGCCTAGATAGAACAAGCGTCTACAAAACTAATATAAGTGTCTACAAAACTAATATAAGTGTCTACACAACTAATATAAGTGTCTACACAACTAATATAAGTGTCTACACAACTAATATAAGTGTCTACACAACTAATATAAGTGTCTACACAACTAATATAAGTGTCTACACAACTAATATAAGTGTCTACACAACTAATGTAAGTGTCTACACAACTAATATAAGTGTCTACACAACTAATATAAGTGTCTACACAACTAATATAAGGGTCTACACAACTAATATAAGGGTCTACACAACTAATATAAGGGTCTACACAACTAATATAAGGGTCTACACAACTAATATAAGTGTCTACACAACTAATATGTGTCTACACAACTAATATAAGGGTCTACACAACTAATATAAGTGTCTACACAACTAATATGTGTCTACACAACTAATATAAGGGTCTACACAACTAATATAAGGGTCTACACAACTAATATAAGGGTCCACACAAGTAATAAAAGTGTCTACACAGATCTATAATTTCCTAACAAACAGAACACAAAGAGTAGTAGTCAACAGAGTAAAGTCTGAGGCGGCTACTGTGAAAAGCTCTGTTCCACAAGGCACAGTACTTGCTCCCATCCTGTTCACCTTCTTCATATCTGACAGACAGGGATGTAAGCCACAGCACCGTGTCTTCCTTTGCAGATGACACCCGAATTTGCATGACAGTGTCCTCCATTGAAGACACAGCAAGACTTCAGGCGGACATCTACCAAATCTTTAAATGGGCCGCAGAAAACAATATGAAGTTCAATGATGAGAAATTTCAATTACTCCGATATGGAAAACGTGAGGAAACTAAAACTATATCGGAGTATAAAACCAATTCCAACCACACTAGGCATAACATAAACGATGAAGAAGTAAGCACAACATGAATTCTGAGGAACTAGGTACTATATAAACTTTCTGGTAGTACCTGCGAACCTCTGGTGAGTTTCCGGAGCCCGGCCCTAGGCCAGGATTGTCTGGTCAACCAGTCTGTTACTGCTAAAAGACCTGGGAGTGATGTCAGAGGATCTCAGTTTCAAAGACCACAACATTGTATCAATCGCATCTGCTAGAAAAATGACAGAATGTATAATGAGAACCTTCCAAACTAGGAATGCCAAGCCCATGATTGACACTCTTCAGGTCGCTTGTTCTATCTAGGCTGTAATATTGCTGCACACTAACTGCACCTTTCAAGGCAGGTGAAATTGCTGACCTAGAAAATGTACAGAGAACCTTCACGGCACGCATAACTGCAATAAACCACCTCTATTACTGGGAACACTTGAAGTTCATCAACCTGTACTCCCTAGTATTATTATATTATTATAATCAAAAGAAGCGCTAAACCACAAGGGGCCTGTACTCCCTAGAACGCAGGCAGGACATATACACGATTATATACACTTGGAAAATCCTAGAGGGATTAGTACCAAACTTGCACACGAAAATCACTCCCTGGAACTCACTCCAGGTAAACTCCAGGTAAACTCCAGGTAAACTCCAGGTAAACTCCAGGTAAACTCCAGGTAAACTCCAGGTAAACTCCAGGTAAACTCCAGGTAAACTCCAGGTAAACTCCTATGAAAGCAAAAGACGGCAGACGATGCAACATTCCCCCAATGAAAAGCAGGGGCGCCATTAGCACGATAAGAGAGAACACAATAAGTGTCAGGGGCCCAAGACCGTTCAATTTCCTCCCAGCATACATAAGGGGGATTGCCAATAGACCCCTGGCTGTCTTCAAGAAGGCACTGGACAAGCACCTATAGTCAGTACCTGACCAGCCGGGCTGTGGTTCGTACGTCGTGTTGCGTGCTTCCAACAGTAATAGTCTGGTTGATCAGGCCCTGATCCATCATGAGGCCTGGTCACAGACCGGGCCGCGGGTGTGTTGACCCCCAAAACCCTCTCCAGGTATACAATATGTCTTCACAACTAATATAAGTATCTACAGAACTAGTCCATGTTATGTAGGTAGACAGTTATCCTCCTCTGAGGTAACTGATTCTTCCTTATTGTTAGTTATCCTCCACCATTTAACGTAACTGATCCTTCCTTAGTTATCCTCCTCTAAGATAACCGGTCCTTCCATTGTGTTAGTAGACTGTTGTTGGTGGTATCTTGGTGGATGGTAGTATGGTTTAGATCATGGGTCAGCATACTGTAAGGCACACATTACTACCAATACGTAACTGATAACTGCTAAAATGTAAGAGAATAAAGTAATCCAGAAGAAATATAATTTACCTGTCGGGAAAGTTTTCCTTGACCCACTTGGAGAGTGTGAGGTCTGTTAAAAGATCTTTGCAGACAGTTTCAGGATTGCTACAAGCGTCAGAGAGACACCAGTCAATCTGCATGCGAGAGTGGAGGCAGCCACGGGGGTCCCGCACCAGGTGGACCACATAAAGGTTTAAACTTGGGTCTTGCAGTAGTTCTACCACTGGTGAAAGACCCATCCGCACTGTCTTCACTACATTAAGTGGCATATATCTGCAAACTTTTGATATATAATCTTTGTCGAAGCATAGAGCTCTGTTCAATGCACAGGAGTTCCAGAGTCGAGTATTGCGCTCCTGGAGGTAGGTAGCTTCGCGCAGATACTGTACATGAGTATCTAGTTGAGTGTAGTCACAAGTCAAGATGGCTCGGAGAACTCTTACCACTTCCTCAACTAAAGGGCCTTCCTCTAAGTGAAGATTTTTTAGAAGACGATGAAGAGGCTCAAAACTAAAGAACGTTCCTGGGTAGGCCTTAATCAGGTCACCTAGATAAGATGAGCCACTCCGCCAAGTGGACAAGATAATTGCTCTTCGTACCTGTGAAGGTTCAACCATTTCCCCGGGAATGAAGTTGATATCTTTTTTAACAGTCATGTATTCTCTTCTAACAATGTGACGGATAATATTTTCTCCTTGTTTCTTAAGGTTGTCATAAGATATGTGAGGCAGTGGAGGAAATGTCTTCTTGTTCAAGACAATGTTCGTGGCAGTAGAATCCTGGCTTATCTGTGACACCTTTGACATGAAAGAGTTGCTAGAGTTGTGAGTCTCGCCTGGTGGGGGGACAACCCTGTCAGGGCTAACATGTTGCCCGCTAGTTTCCTGCTGTAGCAGCTTTTGTTGCAGCAGTTGTGTCTGGCGGAAATGATGCTCCTGTAGCTTGTGTTGTTGTTTGAGGAATTCTTTATGTTGTATATCAATTTGATGTAGCCATTGTTTATGCTGGCTACCCTCATCATTTTGTAAATATTTGTCCTTTATTTTTTGTTGCTTTGGTTTTGAGTGTCGTGACAGTTGCTTTTGTTTTTGTTGTGGCTGTTGCTGTTGTGTTTGTTGATGCTTGTCATCAATATGAAGGTGTCGTGCATCACTAGTTGTTACATCCTCCTCATCCTCAATAAGCAGAACACCTTGTCTGGCTAGTTCCTCCCTCTTTTCCTTCGTCAGATGAAAAGGCTTACGTGATGGTGGTGGTGTTGGTGGTGTTGGTGATGTAGAGTGTTGAGTTGGAGGATTTTGGTTGGTGGCGTGCAGAGAAGACTGCAGTCCTGGGTGTGAGATGCGGCCTCCCGTCCCTCCAACACTTGCGTCGCTGGCAATGTGTCGACGAAGAAATCCCACCTCAGCCTCTGCTGCAGAGACATGATACAATTAGAATAAACGATACAATTACGAGCTGGAACAATTCACATTTAACTCGAAGACTAAAGATAAAACTAGACAACGCTTTGGTCTGTGTGACTTAATAATGATTCAGTCTGAACTCATACATCGTCTAGTTTTGTCTTCACATTGTGGGTTAGTTGTGAAATGATAATCTAAGCTGACACTAGACAACAATGCTGGACAGTATGGACAGGTATCACTTGCCTATTTAGTGCTGAGAATAAATCTTCCTCATCATCAGGTACCCTAAGTGACTTATTTTTTCTTTTTTAGTTATTCCCGAAGTACAAGAATTCACTAGGAATAAAGAGTTAGCTGAGGTTGTTCACAATTGCTTGTGTTGGTTAACAGTGACCACATAAACGACTAGTGAAGTGGTCCAAGAAGCTGCAGTTACCTTCCACCTCCATCAACACTCACTACCTTCTACTCCCCAACCACTGCATCACCCCTCTCATTTGCGCCTCCCTACGAATTTTATTACTACTGTAGCTTTGTGGTAACGCCTTCTGCTCATAATCAAAGGGCCCGGGTTCAGTCCCGGGCTGGTGGAAACTGCATAAATCTTCTTTTATATCTTCATCTAGTAGTAAAAAAGTACTTTGTTAAGTATCATTGATGTAACTACATTATGGTCAACACAACCTTCCTGCTAACACTTTTACTTGGTAACTACATTATGGTCAACACAACCTTCCTGCTAACACTTTTACTTGGTAACTACATTATAGTCAACACAACCTTCCTGCTAACACTTTTACTTGGTAACTACATTATAGTCAACACAACCTTCCTGCTAACACTTTTACTTGGTAACTACATTATGGTCAACACAACCTTCCTGCTAACACTTTTACTTGGTAACTACATTATGGTCAACACAACCTTCCTGCTAACACTTGGTAACTATATTATGGTCAGCACAACCTTCCTGCTAACACTTGGTAACTACATTATGGTCAACACAACCTTCCTGCTAACACTTTTACTTGGTAACTACATTATGGTCAACACAACCTTCCTGCTAACACTTGGTAACTACATTATGGTCAGCACAACCTTCCTGCTAACACTTGGTAACTATATTATGGTCAGCACAACCTTCCTGCTAACACTTTTACTTGGTAACTACATTATGGTCAACACAACCTTCCTGCTAACACTTTTACTTGGTAACTACATTATGGTCAACACAACCTTCCTGCTAACACTTGGTAACTACATTATGGTCAACACAACCTTCCTGCTAACACTTGGTAACTATATTATGGTCAACACAACCTTCCTGCTAACACTTGGTAACTACATTATGGTCAACACAACCTTCCTGCTAACACTTGGTAACTACATTATGGTCAACACAACCTTCCTGCTAACACTTGGTAACTACATTATGGTCAACACAACCTTCCTGCTAACACTTGGTAACTACATTATGGTCAACACAACCTTCCTGCTAACACTTGGTAACTACATTATGGTCAACACAACCTTCCTGCTAACACTTGGTAACTACATTATGGTCAACACAACCTTCCTGCTAACACTTGGTAACTACATTATGGTCAACACAACCTTCCTGCTAACACTTTTACTTGGTAACTACATTATGGTCAACACAACCTTCCTGCTAACACTTGGTAACTACATTATGGTCAGCACAACCTTCCTGCTAACACTTGGTAACTATATTATGGTCAGCACAACCTTCCTGCTAACACTTTTACTTGGTAACTACATTATGGTCAACACAACCTTCCTGCTAACACTTTTACTTGGTAACTACATTATGGTCAACACAACCTTCCTGCTAACACTTGGTAACTACATTATGGTCAACACAACCTTCCTGCTAACACTTGGTAACTATATTATGGTCAACACAACCTTCCTGCTAACACTTGGTAACTACATTATGGTCAACACAACCTTCCTGCTAACACTTGGTAACTACATTATGGTCAACACAACCTTCCTGCTAACACTTGGTAACTACATTATGGTCAACACAACCTTCCTGCTAACACTTGGTAACTACATTATGGTCAACACAACCTTCCTGCTAACACTTGGTAACTACATTATGGTCAACACAACCTTCCTGCTAACACTTGGTAACTACATTATGGTCAACACAACCTTCCTGCTAACACTTGGTAACTACATTATGGTCAGCACAACCTTCCTGCTAACACTTGGTAACTACATTATGGTCAACACAACCTTCCTGCTAACACTTGGTAACTATATTATGGTCAACACAACCTTCCTGCTAACACTTTTACTTGGTAACTACATTATGGTCAACACAACCTTCCTGCTAACACTTGGTAACTACATTATGGTCAACACAACCTTCCTGCTAACACTTGGTAACTATATTATGGTCAACACAACCTTCCTGCTAACACTTGGTAACTACATTATGGTCAGCACAACCTTCCTGCTAACACTTGGTAACTACATTATGGTCAACACAACCTTCCTGCTAACACTTTTACTTGGTAACTACATTATGGTCAACACAACCTTCCTGCTAACACTTGGTAACTACATTATGGTCAACACAACCTTCCTGCTAACACTTGGTAACTACATTATGGTCAGCACAACCTTCCTGCTAACACTTGGTAACTACATTATGGTCAACACAACCTTCCTGCTAACACTTGGTAACTACATTATGGTCAACACAACCTTCCTGCTAACACTTGGTAACTACATTATGGTCAACACAACCTTCCTGCT
>WNWK01045894.1:0-14535 GCA_009830355.1 Cherax destructor | reverse complement strand
TGAGGGAGGTTCGGAGGATGTTAGGATTAGGGCTTTGGCAGCGAGATTTTATAGGACTAAGTGTAGGAACCAGGAATTGTATGGGAGGGTGTGGGATAGATTTTTTTCTGAGGGTTATAGGCAATTGTCGATGGGGTCATTGCTGGGTTAACTCTGAGCTATGGTTTCTGGGGTTTTTACAAGGAAGGGGTTGGTCTCTGGTGTGCGGGG
Source organism: Cherax destructor (assembly GCA_009830355.1). NCBI lineage: Eukaryota > Metazoa > Arthropoda > Malacostraca > Decapoda > Parastacidae > Cherax > Cherax destructor. Next base: position 14,325 of record WNWK01045894.1, on the reverse strand, counting down.
TTTGAAGGGTTAGGTGTGTGTTGTTTCGTGGGGTTTTATGGGGTAGGGGGAGGTGGTTTGTCGGGGGTTTCCCGGTTCTTCACTCACCCTTTTCCCCTTGGGGAAAGGGTAGGGTTTTTCTTTTTATGGAGAGTATGTGTGTGGTATGTTTGGAGACTCGGACGGGGGAGGTTTGGGTGGTTATATTTTGTCCTTTTGGGTTTCAGGGTTTTCCAAAGGGGTTTGCCTTACTTGGGGCCAGGTGTGTGCCCTAAGTGTTTTTATTGGTTTTTTTTCCTTTGGTTCTTTTTCAAAGAGGTTAAAGTTTTTTTTATATTATTCCCTTTTCATGGCTTGTTATCAGGCAATATTCTTCGTATTTTAATATGAGAAGATGTAATGCAGTTCTTTCTTTCTATGTATGTATAGACACTGGATGGGACTGATGTAATGCAGTTCTTTCTTTCTACGTATGTATAGACACTGGATGGGACTGATGTAATGCAGTTCTTTTTTTCTATGTATGTATAGACACTGGATGGGACTGATCCGATGACTTTATCACTGTGAGGTGTTGGTACCAGGCCACAGGTTTCCTTTACTGAAGTTTATATGACTTGCAATGTTGTGTGTGCCTAGGATCATTATTATTGTTGGGTCACATTATCACGGGTTTAGTTGTAGGTTTAGGGTTTTCATTGTCTTTTTCAAACCCTTTTGGGGTTTCTATGTTTTGTTTCAGTTAGGTATATTTTGCGTTTTTGTTTTTGTGTATACATATTAGATAGGATCTTATATATGTTTGTTGTACTATGTGTAAATTGCTTTGCGATCTTATAGGATCCATAATCACTGTTTTGTTTTGTTACTTTCATTTGGAATGCTTAGGATCTTTTATTTGTGAGACTTACTTTTTAAAAAAAATATGTATCATTAGCGTGTTATGTGCTACTTATGTTAGTGTTTATTTGTGCCTTAGATATATTGTATATGTTTGTCGGTATTAAATGTTATTGTGTGTTGGAGGCTTCATTTGGGAATATTGAAGTTTTAGGGTACTTATTAAGTTTAGGGTTTTCATAGTGTTTTTGTCTACACACTATAGGGTGTTTTCCATTTTATGTTTTTCTATGTCCATTGCGAGAAACTAGTTCAGTTTTTGCTGTTTCTATAGTTAAGGTTTTCGATGTTTTTCATTCTGGATCCATAAAATTCATAAAAAAAAAAAGAAAAAAAAAAGGGTTATATGTGCAGGCCAGTGGGGCTAATGGGGTTGGTAAAATATATAGTTATTGATGGGACTCGTGTTGCAGGTTAATTTTTGTACTTTATAGTGCACATGAGGTATTTGTGAAACGCCAAGAGGATGGATAGGATAAATGGGTATTTTGGAGTTTAGATTTTTGTATATTATATACTTCTATATGTTATATACAATGTATTGTAATATGTTGTTATTCACATTCACAGTTGGCTCTTGTGGCGAAGGGTGTGCTGCCTTGAGCTCTGTCCGCTGGTGGCAACTGAGCGCAACTCCATTTGCAGTAACATGGCGGTGGCGCAGGCGACGTAACAACACTGTCTGTATCGACATGGTTACTGGTGTGATTCAACCAGCAGTGGCGGCTACTGTGATTCCAACGATTTTGAGGGACATCTACAACATCGAGACGTCATATTTATATGGAGTGGCGCTAAATGGAATGAACAGGATCTTCGTGAAGTTACTGACGGCCAGAGCGTATGAGCAATTGGTGGACCTACACCAGGATAATGTATATACCCAACCCGACTCTGCAGGTGCGTTTGAAGGATGTCTCTCACACTTATACTTTTGTGAGAGTGTGGAATGTCCCATTTGAGGTTTACCAGTTGGACATAAGCCGTGTCTTAGGCGAGTATGGGGTCGCCATACGGCTATGGCAGGAAAGTGGAGAGAGGGGCCCATGATGGGTCTCCTGAGGGTTCATTCTCCTTGAAGATGTCGTTAAGGATACCCATTCCCTCTTACATCATCATGGCTGAGTTTTGTACCCAGGTGTACGTGACGTACATGGGACAGCGACGTACATGTCGGATCTGTGTGGCCTTTGAACATATGGCGGCAGATTGTATGAGAAGAGGCTTTCAACGTTTGCTGATGGCCCACTTGGGCCGGGTTTGAAGGAGGACCACAGCGAGAAGGATAAGGGTGGACGAATGCAGCAGCAAGCCAGGAGTTGGAGTGACATTGTTGAGGGTGGAAGAGTCTTGTCACACGCTACCGCTGGCAACGCAGGTGGAGGAGCATGACAAGGATGGTGGCGTGAAACTGAGGTGGAGAGATGCACGGATATTCCTCTGGTGGATGTGTTACAGGGGTTATTAGATGACCCGTTACCGGTATTGAGTGTTGTAGATGGAGAAGTGCTGACGGAGGAAGCAGCATTGAGGTTGGCTTGCAGTGTAAGGCCGGTGGAGCGGCATTAGTGAGTGAGAGCGTGAGTGTGGAGGTACATCAGAGTGATAGTAGTGAGGTGATGGATGTGTCGAGTGGATCACGGAAGAGATCGGGTACGCTCAAATAGTGATGATGTCTTGACGCCGGCACAGAGAACAAGTAAGAAGCCTTTGGTGGAGGCGGCAGGTAAAGACATGGGAGTGGTGTTGGGAAGGGAAGGTATCAAGGAGGGTCCTAAGGGTGGTAGAAGTGTGGGCAAGGGCGGGGGTAAGGGTAAGAATGTGATGCAGCCTCCACAGAGATCGAAAGGTAAAACCACTCACTTATTTTCCAGTGTTTAACAATAAATGTAAATGGGTTGAGGGCCGAGGTAAAGAGAACGTGGGTTGAGGGTACTTTGAGACGTTTTGGAGTGCAAGTGGGTTTTAGTCAGGAGCATAACTATAGGTATGGTCGAGACTTACGGTTGAAAGGGTATAATGTGTATGCAGGGTCTTCGGGGCGATCAAAGGGTGGGGATGCTGTGGTAATAAAGATGTCAAGCCCTTTTACTTTATTGGCGTGGGAGGAGTGTGGGGAGGGCAGGGTGGTCAGGGTAGAGGGAGAATGGGGTGGAGTGAGGGTTTGTTTTGTAGGGGTATACATGACAGCGGAAAGCTCTAGGAGGGTGAAAATTGACTTTTTGAATGATGTTATGATATATGCTTTGGGTGGAATGCCAGGTGTAGCAATAGTTGGGGGTGATTTTAATTGTGTAATTAGGAAACGTGATGTGGAGCCACGGGGGGCGGGTTGTGATTTGGGGGCTTTAAGGGATTTATTGGGTAGTGCGGGGTTGAAGGATGTGGTAGGGGGAGGGGTTATGGTTGAGCATACTTTCGTTCGCAAAGGGTACGCGGCCAGATTAGATAGGATCTATGTGTCGGGGAAGGTAGTTGTGAGGAGGGTTCAAACGATCGATGTGGGTTTTTCAGATCACCGTGGGGTTCTTGTGGATGTGAATTGGGATGGGGTGGCGAGGTGGTATAGGGGCTATTGGAAGATGAACGTCAGATTATTGGATGGTGCTGACAGTAAGGTGAGTTTTGGGAAGTGATGGGCAGGATTCTGGGAGCAGGGTAAGAGGGCGAATGATTTGGTGGAATGGTGGGAAGGCAGGGCAAAAGTGGGTATTCAGGAATATTATCAGAGGTTGGGTCAGGAGGAGGGCGTTGGAAGTATGGGTTACAAAAGTATCTTGAGGGGTTATTGTAAAGTTGTTATGACCGTGGGGTCAACAGGAGACGGTTGAGATTATGGGTTTGAGGGAAAGATTGCGGGAATTACAGAATGACCGTTTTGATGCTGTCGGTTGAAAGCGGGTATGGATGATGTATTATGGGGAGACAGACCATCTAGGTATGTATTGGGTAACTATAGGGTGAGGAGGGAGGCCATGACGGTGGAATGCTTGGAGGTCGAGGATGATCTGGAGAGTTTTGTTAAGGGGCAAAGGATACGGACGACTGAGGCGATGGGTGTATATGTGGATAAATGGTTTGAGTTACATATGAGGACTAAGGGAGGAGGGCAGAGTGAAAGGGGTATCATAGAAGAGAGCATTTTAGGGACATTGGGGAGAAGGATAGAATGAGTTTGGAGGGACGGATTTGGAGGAAGAGGTATGGGTGGCGGTGAATGGTATGAGTAAGAGGAAAGCACCAGGTATAGATGGGATTGTGAATGAATTATATAGAGAGCATTGGGATGTTTTGAGAGAATCTATGATGGAGTTGATGAACAGAATGAAGCAAACGGGCAGCATGGGGAGGGAACAGGGCATGGGGGTGGTGGTGTTAGTTAAGAAAGGGAAGGCAGAGAATACTGTAAGTAATTATAGACCCATAGTTTTGATGAATGCTGATTATAAGATTTTTGCGAAGGTCTTGGGAATAGGTTAAAGCGTGTGATACAGGGGTGATTGCAGAGGGGCAGTGTGGTATACCTGTTAGAAGTATGATTCGGGGGCATGAACGTATCAAGGCATATATCGATTACAGGACAGAGGGTGGGGTATTGGCGCTGGATTGGAAGCGGGCTTATGACAGTGTAGAGAGGGAGGTGTTGTATGCGATTATGCAAAAACAGGGGTTCGGTGAGGAGGTGGTTAATTGGGTAGAGACTGTGTATGGAGGTGCGTGCGTGCGTGTGTGTGCAGTTGAATGGACAGATGGGACGGGTGGTGTGCATGGAGAGGGGACTGAGGCAGGGATGTCCTCTGTCTCAGATCCTATTTGCCTGTATGCAGGACCCTTTCTATCGCTTGATAGAGGAAGGAGTTGGGAGTGGGGCGCAGGTAGGAAGTGGTATGACTGGAATAGTGGGGTATGTTGATGATACCACAGTGTTAGTGGGTAATGAGGAAGGGTTGGTAAATATTGGGTGAATCTTACAGGTTTTTGCAAGGCTAGGGTATGAGTATAAATGGGGCTAAATCGCATTTGTTGGAGGTAGGGAGGTGGATAGGTGGGAGATTGGGGAGGGATATGGGTGGGTCATAGTGGATAATATAAACATTTGTGGTATAGTGTATATGTGTGATAGTATGTTAGCTAGGAAGGTGAACTCGGGGAGGGTAGTGCAAATGGCCTTGGGTAGGTTGGCAGGATGGAGGGCGGGGGACCTCACCTTGCAACAGAGGGTGATGGCGGTGAACGTGATGATATACAGTCGGTTTTGGCACGTGGCGGTGATTTACCCTCTGTTGCAGGAGGATGTGCGTGGTTTAGAGGTTAAAGTATTCAGGTATATATATGGGCATATGGTAAGCATTGGCTTAGGAAGGAGGTGGTAAGGAATCGGGTGGAGATGGGAGGTCTGGGGCTTATATGGGTTGAATGTAGGTTGTTGTGTCTGTATGTGAAACGTTGTATTGTGCACGTGGGGGACATGGATAGTAATCTTGTGGGGTTGGTGGAGCGTGAGGTGAACAAATGGTGGGGGGGTAAATCTTTAGGGCAGTGTTGGGATTTATTAAGGAATTTGGTGGTCATGAGGAGGCTGCATAGTTTGAAGGCGTGCTCAATGGAGAGGGTAGGGGGGGAGAAGGTTGGTTATCGAGGGTGTGGCTGAATATCCGGTGTATGATTCCTGGAGTCTACCTGGAGAGAATTCCAGGGGTCAACGCCCCCGCGGCCCGGTCCGTGACCAGGCCTCTTGTTGGACCAGAGCCTGATCAACCAGGCTGTTACTGCTGGCCGCACACAGTCCAACGTACGAACCACAGCCCGGCTGATCAGGTACCGACTTGAGGTGCCTGTCCAGTGCCTGCTTGAAGACAGCCAGGGGCTTGTTGGTAATCCCCCTGATGTATGCTGGGAGGCAGTTGAACAATCTTGGGCCCCTCACACTTATTGTGTTGTCCCTCAACGTGCTAGTGGCACCCCTGCTCTTCATTGGGGGAATGTTACATCGCCTGCCGAGTCTTTTGCTTTCGTAGGGAGTGATTTTTGTGTGCAAGTTTGGTACTAAGCCCTCGAGAATTTTCCATGTGTATATAATAATGTATCTCTCCCGCCTGCGTTCTAGAGAGTACAGGTTTAGGAACTTCAAGCGTTCCCAGTAGTTGAGGTGGTTTATCGCACTTATGCGTGCCGTGAAGGTTCTCTGCACATTTTCAAGGTCAGCAATTTCACCCGCCTTGAAAGGTGCAGTTAGTGTGCAGCAATATTCCAGCCTAGATAGAACAAGCGATCTGTAAAGTGTCAACATGGGCTTGGCATCCCTGGTTTTGAAGGTTCTCATTATCCATCCTGTCATTTTTCGAGCAGATGCAATTGCTACATTGTTATGGTCCTTGAAGGTGAGATCCTCTGACATGAACACTCCCAGGTCTTTGACATTAGTTTTTCGCTCTATTGTGTGGTTGGAATTAGTTTTGTACTCCGATGAGATTTTAATTTCTTCACGTTTTCCGTATCTGAGTAATTGAAATTTCTCATCATTGAACTTCATATTGTTTTCTGCAGCCCATTTAAAGATTTGGTTTATGTCTGCTTGGAGTCTTGCAGTGTCTTCAACGGTGGACACTGTCATACAGATTCGGGTGTCATCTGCAAAGGAAGACACAGCACTGTGGCTTATATCCCTGTCAATGTCTGATATGAGGATGAGGAATAGGATGGGAGCAAGTACTGTGCCTTGTGGAACAGAGCTTTTCACAGTAGCTGCCTCAGACTTTACTCTGTTGACTACTACTCTTTGTGTTCTATGTGTTAGGAAATTATAAATCCATCTACCAACTTTTCCTGTTATTCCTTTATCACGCATTTTGTGTGCTATTACACCATGGTCACACTTGTCAAAGGCTTTTGCAAAATCTGTGTATATAACATCTGCATTCTGTTTATCTTCTAGAGCATCCAGGACCTTGTCGTAGTGGTCCAGTAGTTGGGACAGACAGGAGCGGCCTGCTCTAAACCCATGCTGTCCTGGGTTGTGCAATTGATGGGTATCAAGATGGGTGGCGATCTTGCTTCTTAGAACCCTTTCAAAGATTTTTATGATATGGGACGTTAGCGCAATTGGTCTGTAGTTCTTTGCTATTGCTTTACTGCCCCCTTTGTGGAGCGGGGCTATGTCTGTTGTTTTTAGTAGCTGCGGGACGATCCCAGTGTCCATGCTCCCTCTCCATAGGATGTTAAAAGCATGTGATAGGGGCTTCTTGCAGTTCTTGATGAACACGGAGTTCCATGAGTCTGGGCCTGGAGCGGAGTGCATGGGCATGTCATTTATTGCCTTTTCAAAGTCATTTGGCGTAGTGATGATGTCAGAAAGGCATGCGTCTGTCAAGTTCTGTGGCACTCTCATGAAAAAATCATTTAGGTTTTCGATTTTTCAGTCTGGTTAGTGGCTCGCTAAAGACTGAGTCATACTGGGATTTAAGTAACTCACTCATTTCCTTGCTGTCATCTGTGTAGGACCCATCCGGTTTAAGTAGGGCCCAATACTGGTTGTTGTTCTCGACTTTGATTTTGCATAGGAAAAGAAATACTTAGGGTTTCTTTCAATTTCATTTATGGCTCTTAGTTCTTCCCGTGTCTCTTGATTCCTATAAGATTCCTTTAGTTTTAATTCGATGTTTGCTATTTCTCTGACTAGTGTCTCCCTACGTATTTCAGAGATATTGGCCTCCTGTAGCCGCTCCGTTATTCTGTGCCTTCGCCTGTATAGGGAGCGCCTCTCTTTCTAGTTTGCATCTTCTCCTCCTTTTCCTTAAGGGAATTTGCCTTGAGCAAACCTCAAGTACCACAGAGTTAATTTGTTCAAGACATAGGTTGGGATCCGTGATGCTTAGGCAATCTTCCCAGTTTATATCATTTAGGACTTGGTTTACTTGGTCCCACCTTATGTTTTTGTTATTGAAGTTGAATTTGGGAGAAAGCTCCCTCAAGGCTGATCACATTTTGTTGATCTGGAGCTCCCGCATGCATGTCTGGACCTCTATTATGTTGTGATCTGAGTATATTGTTTTTGATATGATGACATTTCTTATCAGATCATCATTGTTGGTGAAGATGAGGTCCAGCGTATTCTCTAATCTTGTGGGCTCTACTATTTGCTGGTTTAAGGTGAACTTGGTGCAGAGATTTAAAAGTTCATGCATGTGTGAATTTTCATCTGAGCTGCCTCCTGGTGTTATCTCTGCTACCACATTGTTTGCAATGTTCCTCCATTTTAGGTGCCTGAGGTTGAAATCCCCAGTAGCAAGATGTTGGGGGCAGGAGCTGGAAGATTTTCCAGACAGTGGTCAATTTTCAGAAGCTGTTCCTGGAATTGTTGGGACGTTGCATCCGGGGGCTTGTAGACAACCACGATGACCAGGTTTTGATTCTCGACCTTTATTGCTAGTACTTCAACTACATCATTTGAGGCATTTAGTAGTTCTGAACATATAAGTGACTCTGTGATATACAGGCCAACCCCCCCTTTTTGCCTATTCACTCTGTCACACCTGTATAGGTTGTAGCCCGGGATCCATATTTCATTGTCCAAGTGATCTCTTATGTGGGTCTCTGTGAAAGTCGCAAACATGGCATTTGACTCTGTAAGCAGTCCACTAATGTAAGGTACCTTGTTGTTTGTTGCTGGCTTTAGACCTTGTATATTAGCAAAGATGAATGTAGTTGGATTGGTGGTATTGGTGGTATGGGGGTCTTTTTTCCTGGCTCTAATATCTGTTGTAATGGAGTGGAGGCCACTGACTGTGATTCCACTCCAGAAATGATTGCAGTTGGTGTACAATTTCTGTCATTTCCTGCCAGCTTTTTTCCTTCCTGGCACTAAAAACCTCTCTCTCCGGAGTGGCTGTGGCTACCCTGATTTTGCCATGGTCTGGATGTTCTGTGTCGCCTCTCACTTTAGGTGGTATGCCTGGCAATATAAGTTATAACACTGTCTTTCCTGAATTGATGTGTGGCACATTTCAGGGTGGAAAACTTACAGGACGGGAGGTTGCATTTGCCTGTTTTCATATGGGAACGGCATTTTCTGGGGTTATCATAATTACATGTCCCATCTGATTTCCCAGATTTTCCATGCCTGCAGATACCAAGTGCATAATATTCACATAGGCCTGGTTTCCGTTTGCCCTGGTTTTAGTGACTGTGTTCCCCATTGGTGGGTGTGTTCCTGTCTCATGTCTGTCTTCGTTACTATTGCTAACAATGGAGCCTTCAACTGTTTCCGGTAATTTATCTTCATTATTTCCCTGGGCATCCCCTTGTTTACTATCTACCGTGGTATTGCTAGTTTGTACCACTGTTTTGTGTGTGTCCTTGTCTACACCTGTTTCCCCATCATTTATTTCACTAGAGCTACTGTCCCTCTTCAGGTCACCATCATTTATTTCCCATTCTTAAATATATTGGGTATCATTTCAACATCTGCACCGGGGCGGTAGCATCATCTGGCCCTGATTTTTTACTGACCCAACTGTTATAGAAAGCTGTCATGTTTTGTATGAAGTCCGATTTGGTGTTGTCATCTTTTAATATCGATGTGGTTTTATTCCACAGTTCAGTCTCATTTGGACATACCCAAAAACACTTCCCTTGTTTAATATCTCGGGTGGTAGAGTCTTGAATGTCTACACAAGGGGCGTGGCAGCATTTACCACAAAAGATGCATGTAATCCATGCAGAGGAACGTTTGCTTGTTTGGTTGCATATTACACAGGGTTTCATGATTGATTTTGTTGGTTGCTTTACTGTATATTCTACTAATAGGTTCCCTGAAGTGGTGATCCGTCTATTTGTATCGTATCTATTTTATTTGCATGTGTAAATGTTGGACAATCTTACCTCGTAGAAGTTATTCTTACTGTTATTGTTTGGGTGTTTGATAAGGTCCCCTAAAACTCCGTCCGCTTATTGAATCCGGACTCGGATACCAGTTTTGAATCCAGTCAATGGTTCCCTTATTTCTTGGATCTGACGAGATCCAGTGTCACTTATTTAATGAATCCTGTAGGGGTTGTCTGGGTTACGCGAGACAGATCACTGGAAGATGATTAAACAGAGTAATAATAATAATCGGTATGGTACAAAAGTATAACTTGCGTGTTGGAGATAAAAACCGGTCCTTCTGGCAGCTCCTACTGTACGGCGGCCGTACCTCTGGCACCCTGGTTTACCTCTGGCACCCTGTTTACTTCTTGCACCCTGGTAAAACCTCGCCCCGCTTTAACACCTGGGTATCCGTGCACTTATGGTTCACTCTACTGGGTTTAGATTTGTTTTTGTTTTTACCTACACCACAACACTGCTGGTTTTTCTTATGATGACTGGAAGATATACGGACTTATGTTAGTGAAATCGTTCACTGACAACTCACAACTCGACACTGTTTATCGAATTTTTCAGCTGGACAAATTACGTATTTCCTCAGGATTGTGCCCTTTTCGTATTTCATAAATTTTTATATCAATGTAATCACTAGATTTTGGTCAGGTATACTAACAGTTTAAAATTATCGATACACGGACTTGCGTGGTAAGGACCCGGCCGCTGGCAACTGATTTCAAACACGAAACTCGTTAGGCCTACACTTCCACCTTTGTTTTCACTTAACATCTATTAACTTTGTATACTATGGCACCACTGATATATTCACTATACAGATCTATCTTCACCCTATTTTCAGGGAGACTTTCCTTCCTCTGACAAATAAACGTTCTGTTTTGATTATTTCACACGGCACTAAGTTCCCCTCTGGCTTTATGGCACTATGTTCTGGCACACTAATTCCCTTGTTTTTTGTCTCTGTATAACTGTTTTCTGCCTGGTTTGTTGCGAGCACTGGAGGGATGTACCTTATACGATCACTGGCACAGTTTTAGGTTCTAGCACGTAGAGGAGACCGCGAAAAACACGAAAAAACACGGAACAAGACGGACGCGTGTGGATGATGGATGTTGGACATCCTGGGTACGATATGGAAGGGATTCAAATGGCCTCTTATACATCAATGATCTTCCCAATGTATCACAACACCTGAAAACAATACTCTTTGCTGACGACACAACTTATGTCATCTCCCACACAAATCTTGCCACGCTTAATACCATTGTTAACGACGAATTAATAAAAATATCAACATGGATGACTGCCAATAAACTTACACTCAACACTGATAGGACCTTCTATATTATGTTTGGCAACAGAACAGATGATCCACAATTAAACATTAAGATCAACTCTACACCTATTGCTAGACATAACGAGGGCAAGTTCCTGGGCCTTCACCTTGACAGCAGCCTGAAATTCAGCACCCATATCCAACACATAACAAAGAAAGTGTCCAAAACTGTGGGGATCCTCTCTAAGATACGGTATTATGTACCACAATCAGCCCTACTCACACTATACTACTCACTCATCTATCCCTACCTCACATATGCCATTTGTGCATGGGGATCAACAGCAATTACCCACCTAAAGCCAATAATAACCCAACAAAAAGCTGCAGTAAGAATTATCACACAATCCAACGCTAGGCAGCACACCCCCCCACTCTTCAAAGACCTAAACCTACTCACTGTCCAGAACATCCATACTTACTACTCTGCTATCTACATTTATAGAACCATTAATTCCAACTTTAACCCTGAGCTAAAACACTTTCTTGACAGTTGTGACAGGACCCATAGACATAATACCAGACATAAACATCTCTTTGACATTCCCCGTGTCCGACTAAATCTATACAAAAATTCAATGTACATAAAAGGACCTAAAATCTGGAACTCCCTGCCTGAAAATTCTAGAACTGCAGACACAACCTCCATTTTCAAAAGCACCGTTAAAAAACATCTTATCTCACTTACGCACCCAACCGGTAGTTAACCATACGAAAACTACTTTATCTTGCACATATCCACAGCAAAATACACTTATTGATATCTGTGATTCTCTTTAATTTGCACATTACTAACCACAGCAAAATACACTTATTGATATCTGTGATTCCCCTTAATTTGCACAGTTCTAACCAAAATTCTAATACAATTATTGCTCCATAATACTTAAGCTAGTCATAAGTTTGCCTAAGATACTCCAATATAGAAACTATATTATGCCAATATATCACCTTTATCATTAATATATAAACTAATTGCTAACTTTTATACTAATTGTTAAATTTTCAATGTTTAAATTCCAGTACCTAAATTTTGTAAACCTAACCTAACCTTACAATCTGTATATCCATTGTATAGCTATTGAGTAAGACCTATCATAAGACTGCCTGAAAAGCCTAGGCATACCTAGGCATATTATTGGCCATCTTGTAATATCAACTTTAATGTATAACTATAAGTACCCCCCACCTTGTATTACATGAAATAAAGGATTTGAATTTGAATCCTGGAGTACAAGTTGCCTGCTGGATTTACCGCAGAGGAGGCACAGGCCTGTCGGTGCTGGCTTTCACAGTGGACTTTGTGTGTAGTCCTTGCATTGTAAAAATGTATGTTAGTAACCACTAAAGTAGTTAATGGTTACACCCCTTCAGTATGTGGATGTGGTTAAACTGTTTTTTCTAATAACCTCTGCACTCTGTTCTAGTATTGTTCCATTCATGGGTTGTATGGTGTATGGTAAGGGCGGAATTGCATGTTTATTCTGGGAAGGTTCAGTGGAGCCATGAGAATTTGTAGATTGCCATGTTGTATGTCACCTTATTGTATAACTGTACAGTGAAGTGTAGTTATGGTGCTGGGGTATATGTAAAACCTCTAGTAGTGTTACTACCACCTTTAGGCTAGGACCTTATTTTTCCCTAGCCGTATCCTGCGGGACACAGCTAGCTTTTGTGAGACTCCGTCTGGAGCTGGGGGTGTTATGGGGTATTATGGACTTGTTATGGGGGCTATGGAGCCCAGCATGTATTGTAGTAATTAAATAACATGAATACCTAATTACATTGAATTAATCAGAAGTACTGCTTGGGAGGTTTAAAGGCTTTGGCCATCCTTAAAACTTAAGAAGCTGAATTACCTGATTTCTCAATATAATAGGTTATATAAAATATAAATGCACATTTTTATAAGTACTAGTTAATAGTTGCATGTCTCATGGTAATAACATAAGATATATTGAGAGTACATGTGGAGATGTGCAAAGTGATGTGTTTTTGTTTGGGGGGAGGAGCTTAGAAAACTCCTGCTTCCAAATCCTCTCTCCTGGAACATGGCTGATGCAGTGAGCTGGTATTGTATTTAGCTGATCTTAACCTTGTGTTTCTGGGCAGAATGAGTGTCCAAGAAGTAATGGAGGGTTGTAGATCATGTTACCATGATATTCTGTGATTTTCAGTGTCAAGACACTGGAGGTTAGAAATGTTGAGAAAGAGAGAGTTAAAGGTGGCAGCGAGCCATGTGCTTGGGAGAGGCTGGTTATATGTTTGGGAGTGGATACCTGTACATTAACTGTATATATAACTCTTAATATAGCTCTATTTTTATAATAGTGGTTTAAATAACCTTTGAGAGGAATGTGAAAGGACCAATAAGTTTTCAGATGCAGCAGCTAACCCTGAGTAAGTATCATTTTAGCCTATAAATATCCTCCTTTACCCTAAGACCTTTTAAGTAAATCCCCCTGCTATTGTAGAACCCTTTATGATAAATAGGGAAAATAACATAACAGTGGGGAAGGGGCATCTGTGGGGGGAAGACAGTGTGGGGGTGGGGAAGGCTGCATTGGTAGTGGGGGAAAGGGGGTGTCTGTAGTGGGAAGACAGCATGGGTTTTTAAATAACATAGCAGCATATGTGTGTTTCCCAGGGTCCCAAAAAATCAGACAAAATGACTTTTTGCATGTGGGGGGTGGAGAAGGCAGGGGGTGGTGGGGAAGGAGGGGGGTGGTGGGGGAAAACAGGGGGTGGTGGAGAAGGCAGCGGTAGTGGTTTTTACCTGTAGCGGCGTCCAGACCTGTCCCCCCGCCCCCTTGTGGGCCCTTGCCACGGACACCAATCTGCATTGTTTTCACTTGAGTGAACAATACCCAGCATGCTCTTTCAAACATTTCACAATAAATTTATTCTGTTTATTGCTGATTTGTGATTGTCACTGTGAAATAAATCACTATGTGTCCAAAAAAGCTTCCCAGTGGCACCCCCGTGGTAGCAGGCATGCAGGGGGGTAGCATTCATGGGGGGAGCATTCATGCAGGGAGGAGAGGATGCAGGGGGTAGGGATGGGGAGTGTAGCATTCATGCAGGGGGTGAGCATTCATGCAGGGGTGTAGGTTCATGGGGAGTGTAGCATTCATGCAGGGAGGTAGCATTCATGCAGAGAGGGGTAGGCATGCAGGGAGTGTAGCAGGCATGCAGTGGGGTAGCAGGCATGCAGGGGGTGTAGTAAGCCT
>WNWK01045893.1:12500-14537 GCA_009830355.1 Cherax destructor | reverse complement strand
CCACACGGTACTCTTGTACCATGGTCGCTTTACCCACTGGAGCTTGCCCAATTTGGTACGTCTTGTAAGACTTGTCTTTTACTTCTTTTTGGCTTTTACTTTTAAAAAATTTCCCCCCGTTATTCCCTTTCTTAAAACGCACTTGTCGGTTTTACTTTTTACAATTGTTGTATTTAAAAAGTGTTGCCCCTAATAAAAACGTTTTTATCTTTCCCACCCGGCTTGAATATGGTGGCGTTTATACCATGTCCCAGTTACTGTAACTATGTCTGGGTTACTGTACACTTGTATGGCTTTTGTCCCTATGTTGGGTTACTGTCCCCTTTGCAAATTTTACTGTAACTATGTGCTGGGTTTTTTAAAAGTACTGGGTTATGACACATTCGGTTTTTTCTGTACATTTGTGCTGGTGTTACTTAAAAAAGGGTTTACTGTAACAAATGTGTTGGGTTACTGTAATATTCTGGCGTTTATGTCACTTTTATTTGGGTTATTACACTATGAAAAGTTTAACTTAAAATAGGGTTTACTGTAATTTTGTCTGGTGTTATGACACTTTTTGGGGTTAAAACATGTGCTGGTTATGACACAGTGGGGTTATGTCCCTATTGCTGGTGTTATGTACACTATGTGCTGGTTTTGAACATGTGCTGGTGTTACTTTTACATATGTACTGGGCTTTTCGTAACTATGTGCTGGTGTTACTGTCATTGTACTGGTGTTACTGACACATGTGTGGGATGACACTATTTGGGGTTTTATTAAAATTTTGTTTTTTACGTACACTAAAACTGGGTTACTGTACACTATGTTGGGTTACGTCCCCAATGTGTGGGTTACTGTACACTATTACTGGTGTTCGAAACCATGTGCGGTTTTAACTATGTGCGGGTGTTACTGTCCCTATGTGCTGGTGTTACTGTCCCTATGTCTGGGTTACGTAACTAGCGGTGTTACTGTAATTTGCTGGTGTTACTGTACACTATGTCTGGTGTTATGTACACTATTTGGGTTACGTAAATTTTTCTGGTGTTACTGTCCTATTAGGTTTACTGTACAATGTGCTGGCGTTACTGTAACTATGTGCTGGTGTTATGAAATACTGGGTTACGTAACTATTTGGGGTGTTACTTTTTGGTTTTGTTACTGTACACTATGGCTGGTTTACTGTACAATATGTGCTGGTGTTACTGTACACTATTCTGGGTTACGAAACTAGTTGGGTTACTGTACACATGTGCTGGTGTTACTGTACACTAGTGCGGGTTTTACGTCACATGTGGGGTGTTTACACATGGCGGTGTTATTAATTTGGGTACTGGTGTTACTGTAACAAGCGGTGTTCTGTACACTTTTACTGGGTTACTGTACACATTGCGGTTTACAAATTTTGAAAGTTCAATTAGGGTTTATGTACACTATTTAAAAAGGGTTTCATAATTTTTGCGGGGTTTACACCATTTTTGGTTTGGCCTTAAAACATTCCCCGGGGACTGAAAAGCTTGACTTATGCTGGGTTACGTCCCCAATGACTGGTTTTTGGGAACATGTGCTGGTGTTTGAATATGTCTGGGTTATGTAACATGTGCTTCGTTATGTACACATGTGCTGGGTTACTGAAAAGTTTTGGGGTTGAAAATTTGTGGTTTCGAAAGTCGGGGCCCCAAAAAAAAGGGCGGGTTTTTTTACACTATGTCTGGCGTTACTGTCTATGTGCTGGGTTACGTCCCATATTCTGGTGTTATTTAAAATAGTAAGTTTTACTGTTTTTTGGGGGTTTACGTAACTTTTTGGGTTTACTTACACTATGTGCGGGTGTTACTGACACATGTGCTGGCGTTATTCACTATGTGCTGGCGTTTACACTATGTGGGGTGTTCTGTACATATGTGCTGGGTTACTGTCCCTATGTGTGGTTTAAAACTAGGTTTTTTGAAAACACTATGTGTTGTTACTGTACCTATTGCTGGTGTTTGTACATATTGGCTTGTTACTGCCCCATTGCTGGTGTTACTGTACACAAAGTGCTGGTGTTAC
>WNWK01045893.1:5000-7500 GCA_009830355.1 Cherax destructor | reverse complement strand
TTCTGATGAAATCTCCTGAGAACCAGTCATTATCACATGATGGACTTTCCTGAGTACAAGTCACTATCACTTGTTCTGATGGACTCCCCTGAGTGCCAGTCGCTATCACTTGTTCTGATGGACTTTCCTGAGTACCAGTCACTATCACTTGTTCTGATGGACTCCCCTGAGTACCAGTCACTATCACATAACATCAGTTGTTCTGATTGATTTTCCTGATTACAAGTCACTATCACTTTTCTGATGGACTCTCCTGAGTACCAGTCACTATCACTTGTTCTGATGGACTCTCCTGAGTACCAGTCACTATCACTTGTTCTGATGGACTCCTGAGTACCAGTCACTATCACTTGGTCTGATGACCTCTCCTGAGTACCAGTCACTATCACTTGTTCTGATGTACTCTCCTGAGTACCAGTTACTATCCCTTGTTCTGAAGTACTCTCCTGAGTACCAGTCACTATCACTTGTTCTGATGGACTCTCTTGAGTACCAGTCACTATCACTTGTTCTGATTGACTCTCCCAAGTACCAGTCACTATCACTTGTCCTGATGGCCTCTCCTGAGTACCTGTCACTATCACTTGTTCTGATGGACTCTCCCGAGTACTAGTCACTATCACTTGTCCTGATGGACTCTTCTGAGTACCAGTCACTATCACTTGTCCTGATGGACTCTCCTGAGTACCAGTCACTATCACTTGTTCTGATGGACTCTCCCGAGTACCAGTCACTATCACTTGTCCTGATGGACTCTCCTGAGTACCAGTCACTACCACTTGTCCTGATGGACTCTCGTGAGTACCAGTCACTATCACTTGTCTTGATGGACTCTCGTGAGTACCAGCAGAGTAATAAACATGAAAATTGGGAGAAGGGGAGGAGGGGAGAGGGAGGTGTTGCAGAGAGGAACATCAATTGGATGTTGTGTTGCCTCAGGCTGGACGTTGTGCTGCCTCAGGCTGGACGTAGTGTTGCCTCAGGCTGGACTCTGTGTCGCCTCAGGCTGGACGTAGTGTTGTCTCAGGTTGGACGTTATGTTGCCTCAGGCTGGACGTTGTGTTGCCTAAGGCTTGACGTTGTGTTGCCTCAGGCTGGACGTTATGTTGCCTCATGCTGGACGTTGTGTTGCCTCAGGCTGGACGTTGTGTTGCATCAGGCTGGACGTTGTGTTGCTTCAGGCTGGACGTTGTGTTGCCTCAGGTTGGACGTTGTGTTGCCTCAGGCTGGACGTTGTGTTGCCTCAGGCTGGACGTTGTGTTGCCTCAGGCTGGACGTTGTGCTGCCTCAGGCTGGACGTAGTGTTGCCTCAGGCTGGACTCTGTGTCGCCTCAGGCTGGACGTTGTGTTGCTTCAGGCTGGACGTTATGTTGCTTCAGGCTGGACGTTGTGTTGCCTCAGGCTGGACGTTGTGTTGCCTCAGGCTGGACGTTGTGTTGCCTCAGGCTGGAAGTTATGTTGCTTCAGGCTGGACGTTGTGTTGCTTCAGGCTGGACGTTGTGTTGCTTCAGGCTGGACGTTGTGTTGCCTCAGGCTGGACGTTATGTTGCTTCAGGCTGGACGTTGTGTTGCTTCAGGCTGGACGTTGTGTTTCTTCAGGCTGGACGTTGTGTTGCCTCAGGCTGGACGTTGTGTTGCCGCAGGCTGGACGTTGTGTTACATAAGAACATAAGAAAGGAGGAACACTGCAGCAGGCCTGTTGGCCCATACTAGGCAGGTCCTTCACAATCCGTCCCACTAACAGAATATTTGCTCAACCCAATTTTCAATGCTACCCAAGAAATAAGCTTTGACAATTCTACCCACTCATGCGCGAGTCCCACTCAAATCCAACCCCTCTCACTCATGAATTTATCCAACCTAAATTTGAAACTACACAAGGTCCTAGCTTCAATAACCCTACTAGGCAGACTGTTCCACTCATCAACTACCCTATTTCCAAACCAATACTTTCCTATATCCTTTCTAAATCTAAACTTATCTAACTTGAATCCATTATTGCGGGTTCTCTCTTGGAGAGATATCCTCAAGACCTTATTTATATCCCCTTTGTTAATACCCATTTTCCACTTGTATACCTCGATCATGTCTCCCCTCATTCTACGTCTTACAAGTGAATGTAATTTTAGGGTCTTCAATCTTTCTTCGTAAGGAAGATTTCTAATGCTATGTATTAATTTAGTCATTCTACGCTGGACGTTATGTTGCTTCAGGCTGGACGTTGTGTTGCCTCAGGCTGGACGTTGTGTTGCCTCAGGCTGGACGTTGTGTTGCCTCAGGCTGGACGTTGTGTTGCCTCAGGCTGGACGTAGTGTTGCTTCAGGCTGGACGTTGTGTTGCCTCAGGCTGGACGTGTGTTGCCTCAGGCTGGACGTTATGTTGCTTCAGGCTGGACGTTGTGTTGCTTCAGGCTGGACGTTGTGTTGCTTCAGGCTGGACGTTGTGTTGCCTCAGGCTGGACGTTGTGTTGCCTAAGGCTGGACGTTGTGTTGCCTCAGGC
>WNWK01045892.1:0-14537 GCA_009830355.1 Cherax destructor | reverse complement strand
CAGTGAAGAGTTTTTATGAGGATAGTGAGGCTCAGGTTAGTGTGTGTAGGAGGGAAGGGGACTATTTCCCAGTAAAAGTGGGCCTTAGACAAGGATGTGTGATGTCACCGTGGTTGTTCAATATATTTATAGATGGGGTTGTAAGAGAAGTGAATGCGAGGGTCTTGGCAAGAGGTGTTGGGCTAAAAGATAAAGAAGCAAATACAAAGTGGGAGTTGTCACAGTTGCTTTTGCTGATGACACTGTGCTTTTGGGAGATTCTGAAGAGAAGCTGCAGAGGTTGGTGGATGAATTTGGTAGGGTGTGTAAAAGAAGAAAATTGAAAGTGAATATAGGAAAGAGTAAGGTGATGAGGATAACAAAAAGAATAGGTGACGAAAGATTGGATATCAGATTGGAGGGAGAGAGTATGGAGGAGGTGAATGTATTCAGATATTTGGGAGTGGACATGTCGGCGGATGGGTCTATGAAGGATGAGGTGAATCATAGAATTGATGAGGGGAAAAGGGTGAGTGGAGCACTTCGAGTCTGTGGAGACAAAGAACCTTGTCCATGGAAGTAAAGAGGGAATGTATGAGAGTATAGTTATACCAACGCTCTTATATGGGTGTGAAGCATGGGTGATGAATGTTGCAACGAGGAGAAGGCTGGAGGCAGTGGAAATGTCATGTCTGAGGTCAATGTGTGGTGTGAATATAATGCAGAGAATTCGGAGTTTGGAAATTAGGAGGAGGTGCGGATTACCAAAACGATTGTCCAGAGAGCTGAGGAGGGGTTGTTGAGGTGGTTTGGACATGTAGAGAGAATGGAACGAGACAGAGTGACTTCGAGAGTGTATAAATCTGTAGTGGAGGGAAGGCGGGGTAGGGGTCGGCCTAGGAAAGGTTGGAGGGAGGGGTAAAGGAAGTTTTGTGTGCGAGGGCTTGGACTTCCAGCAAGCATGTGTGAGCGTATTTGATAGGAGTGAATGGAGGCATATGGTTTTAATACTTGACGTGCTGTTGGAGTGTGAGCAAAGTAACATTTATGAAGGGATTCAGGGAAACCGGCAGGCCGGACTTGAGTTCTGGAGATGGGAAGTACAGTGTCTGCACTCTGAAGGAGGGGTGTTAGTGTTGCAGTTTTATAACTGTAGTGTAAAGCACCCGTCTGGCAAGACAGTGATGGAATGAATGATGATGAAAGTTTTTCTTTTTCGGGCCACCCTGCCTTGGTGGGAATCGGCCGATGTGTTAATAAAAAAAAAATTGTGCAAAGTGGAGTGAGGTGCAAAGTTTTGTGGAGAAATATCACCCTAACAAAGCTGTTGCAAGCCGTGTCAGCAACATGTTCAATGACAATGCCGTGTCCCATTTTAGGCAAATCTTAGAGAGATGCCAGAAACAGGCCTCTCTGGACATATTTTTTGTGCAACAGGGGTCCATTGACTCTCAAGCAGGTCCTAGTGCCAGTAAAAGACAAAGAAGGGAAGTAACCCCAGATAGGGCTTTGATACCTGAAGTTTTTATGGAGGGGGATATCCCTTTCAAACAATAACCTCTCCTCTCTCTCCCCTCCTCGCCGTCTTCCATACGCCAACAAGAGTCTTCAATAAAGGTAAAAGTGATGTTAAATGTTCATTTATCCATTTCATTAGTGCTTTATATTTATTTCTCATTGTTTTCTGTATGTAAAACTATAGTTATTGTCTATAAAATGTACTTTTTGTTAATATTTTTGGGTGTCTGAAACAGATTAATTGGATTTACATTATTTCTTATGGGAAATATTACAGTGGACCCTCGGTTAGCGACCGTAATCCGTTCCAGGAGCTAGGCCTTTAACTGAAATGGCTTTTAACCGAATTAATATTCCCCATAAGAATTAATGTAAATACAATTAATCCGTTCCAGACAAAAATATTCACACAAAAAAATTTCTTTAACAATTAAATTAGTATTACATACCTTTATTGAAGACTAATGCTGGCTTCTGGAAGATAGGGAGGAGGAAATAGAGAGGAGTTAGTTTTTGGAAGGGAAATCCCCCTCCAAAAGGACTTCAGGTAACAAGTCCCTCTCTGGGGTTACTTCCCTTCTTTTTCTTTTAATGCCACTAGGACCAGCTTGAGAGTCACTAGAACGTTGTCTAGAAAAATAAGTGTCCAGAGTGCTCTGTTTCTGGCGCCTCTTTAACATTTCCCTGAAGTGGGACAAGGTTTTGTCACTAAACATGTTGCAGATATGGCTTGTTTCAGCTTGGTCAGGATGGTGTTTTTCAACAAAACTTTGTAACCTATTCCACATTCCACACATTTCCTTAACCACTGAAGAAGGCACCTCCTCTCTCTCTCTCTCTCCCTCCTCCTGTGAAGCAAGTTCCTGAGCTGTGGTCTGTTGCTGTTCCAGATGAAGCTCTTGCAGCTCTTCAGTTGTTAGCTCTACCCTGTGGTCCTCCACCAACTCTTCCACATCCTCACCACTCACCTCCAACCCCAGGCTGTTCCCCAATGTCACAGTATCTTCCACAACAGGCACAGGGTCGTCAGCTGCAAATCCTTCAAAATCCCTCTGTTGGACACAATCCGGCCACAGTGGTCTCCAAGCAGAGTTCAAAGTCCTGGTAGTCACTCCCTCCCAAGCCTTACCTATAAGGCCTATGTAGTTGTAGATATTGAAGTGATTCTTCCAGAATCTGAGGTCATTTCAAAGCACTTCTGAAACACTGCTTTGGTGTACAGTTTCTTGAAGTTACAAATGACCTGCTGGTCCATGGGCTGGAGAAGAGGAGTGGTGTTAGGAGGCAAGAACTTCACTTTTATAAATTTGAAGTCCCTAGACATTTGGTCTTCCAAGTCTGGAGCATGTGCAGGAGCATTGTCCAGTACCAGGAGGCACCTGAGTCCCAAATTGTTATCCTGAAGGTATTTTTTCACACTTGGGCCAAACACATCATCAACCCAATCTTTGAAAATTGACCTTGTGACCCATGCATTTTGACTTGATTTCCACATCACACACAATCTTTTCTTGTGAACATTGTGTTTCTTGAACACTCTGGGATTTTCAGAGTGATACACCACTAAAGGCTTCACTTTGAAATCCCCACTTGCATTGCTACACAACATGAGAGTTAGCCTGTCTTTCATAGGCTTGTGTCCACGCAGTGTCTTTTCCTCCTGCGTGATGTAGGTCCTGTTGGGCATTTTCTTCCAAAACAGGCCTGTTTCGTCACAGTTAAACACTTGTTGGGGTTTCAGATTTTCACTCTTTATGTAGTCCTGAAATTCCTGCACAAACTTTTCAGCAGAATGTTTGTCTGAACTTGCAGCCTCACCATGCCTTACAACACTATGTATGCCACTACGCCTCTTAAATCTCTCAAACCAGCCTTTGCTGGCCCTAAATTCACTACCAGCAGCACTTGTTCCAGGAGTTTTCTTCACAAGATCTTCATGCAAACGCCTTGCCTTCTCACAAATAACAGACTCCACTACACTGTCTCCCACTATTTGTTTTTCTTTAATCCACAATAATAATAACTTTTCCATTTGTTCCATTATTGGTGACCTTTATTTTGTAAGCACATTTACTCCTTTGGCAACATCAGCCTCCTTGATCTGTTTTTTCTTTGACAGGATGGTTGTAATTGTTGATTTGTTTTTTCCCAAACATCCTGGCAAGTTCCAGCACCCGCATACCACTCTCATATTTCTCAATCACTTCTCTCTTAAATTCCATGGTATTTCTCACTCTCTTTGCCACAGGAACTTTACTAGGAACTTTCTTGGGAGCCATGGTTACTTATTTCGCAGTTGCACTGGCAAAAAAACAATGGAAAACAAGCGAAATGTTTGTATGAATGAGCAGAAGCTTCCTTACGTACCGAGAGACACAAACTGAAGCGCAAGCGTCCCCAGCTGGCGGGTTTGACGCGTCCAATACGGCCGCTAACCGGGAGCCGTAAAACCGGCCGCTAACCGAGTTGGCCGCTAACAGGAATGGCCGCTAACTGAGGGTCCACTGTACTTCAGTTTACGTACAAATCGGTTTTCGGATGACTTTCTGGAATGGATTAAAGATGAAAACTGGGGTTCCACTGTATAGTGGCAGAGGTTAGATGCTGTGAGAACAAGTAAAATCCATTGGGTGAGTATTTTGGATGTAATGAAGTTTCCTGCATTTTGAATTTTGGTGTTTGTGATGGTGATGAGCTATGACTTGAGAGAACATCTATTATGATGGATTGATTCCTTGATGACTAGTTTAGCATTCTGTAAGTCTTTGAGGTGTCCACATATGCTGCGATGGAAGACACAAGTGTTCATCCCTCTGGCACACAATTATATTTCTTGACTTTTGATATTTCTGGAAGTTTCACCAATGTGTACTTTTTCACATACCCACGTGGAATAGTGTGTACCTCAGCATTGGTTTCCCTGTGTTGTATGTTTCTTGAAGATACTAAATCTTTAATAGTAACACGAGTTTATTTGGCACGATTCGGTTATAGCACGATTGAAGAATTGTGGCACAATTTTATACAACACTTCGTAAAATTAATTTAACACGGTTCAGTTTGCGGGAGGGGAAATAATTTCCCTACCTCAAGCGGCAGCCTTGTTGTAGGTCAGCGGGGGAGACCTCCCACCATCCCCTGCCACCCCCCGACACCACCATCCCAGCATTCATGAATATGTGTCCGGTTCCACTTCTCTCCTACAAGCTAGCTGTGTTTGTGAATTGTGTTTTGATCTTTTAATTACCATATCTTGTATCTGCCAAGCAATCATGGCACCCAGTAGGCATACAAGTGTTGCTGAAAGTGGCAAGAAACGTTATAAGCATTTAAGTCTTAGAATTAACGAAGAATTACAGAGATATTAGACAAGAGATAACCTGTGGCCATAATGAAGCGTCACTTTGTGCACATAAAATTAGGTAAATATGAGTTTGTGTGATTGACTGACTGACTTACTGAATGACTTACTGACTTGACTGAATGACTTACTGACTTGACTGAATGACAATGACTTACTGACTTGACTGAATGACAATGACTTACTGACTTGACTGACTGACTTACTGAATGACTTACTGAATGACTTAAAGTTAGACTTTTTCACTGAAGAGGACCCTGAAATGGTGTCTAGAGCAGCTGATGCCTTACCGTCAGTTGCATAATGTGCTGCAGGGTAAAATAGAAGAGAAATCCATTACAGAATTTATGCACACTTCAGTACAACCATCAACTTCAATACCAGAACTTCTACCATCCACCTCAGCCCAGTAGGGCCACAGCATAACTCTCCACTCTCTTCACAATCATCGACAAACACCAGCACCCACAATTTAAAGTAAGAAATACTATTATTTCTGTTGTATTTGTAGTCTTAAACAGTAAAAAAAAACATAATACATCACGACAATGAACTACAATTGCATATTCACTTTTATTTTTGTAAGATCTGGAGGTCTAACAAAAAGTTGTTTGGCTTTTTTGGGGCTCCCAGGAACGTAACCCTATTTTTCCCATAAGTTCTTCAGTTTATCTAACACGGTTTTACCTAACACAGCGTTTTTAATAACATAACTACCATGTTAAATGATGGTCTACTGTACTACAAAATAAGCTTAGTATTCTGTTTTTAGTAGTACAGTATACCCTCCCTTTTCGTCAATATCCGTTATCGCCGATTTTGGTTTTAGCCGAGTTTTTTCGTCAAAATATTGGCTCCATTTTCTTCGATTTCCTCCATTTTCGTTGATGGTACAGAACCTGTCCAGTGCCCAGCACACACACACAAAGCCGCCTCCCCCACACATAATCAGGCAGTGTTTTGTTGTTTCTCGGTGAGTGAACATATCCTGTGAGGTCATACGAAACATTTCGTAATACGTAATCCATTGTTTTGGGCACTTCTTTATTGTGTTTGACTGCTAAATAAGCCACCATGGGCCCAAAGAAAGCTTCTAGTGCCAGTCCTTTGGTAAAGAAAGTGAGGAACACCATAGAATTAAAGAAAGAAATCGTAGCAAAGTACCAAAGTGGAGTCGATAAAAGCTATAGCGCCAGCCAGCGATAAAGTGTAGCATTAACAGTGTAGAAAGTTAAGCGATTAAGCGATAGAAAAAGGACACAAAAGTTACTCTCCAATGTTGTTGGAGGTATATAGGGCCACTGAACATACACCGCCCTCTGCCACCATCTCTTCCAAGGTAAGTGTAAATATTTCTTATTTATAAAGTGTGAACATTTCTTATTTATAAATTATGTACATTGTTTCAGTGTGAATAGTGGTGGCTTCTGCTGCCGCCCACCTCCACCACTATATATATGGCTTATGGTCAGTGGCCCTTATAAACCCAACAATAATAACTACCACCAGTCCTCTTATTCGTAATGACAAATTTAATTATTCTAGAGTACATATATCATGTTTCTATGTTATTAATATTGTTTATTATGTCATATTAGATGAATTGTGATAAATAAATAAGCTGTAGAGCTGATATTAGTGTCATATTGAAGCATTTTGTCCTGCCTTCAAACAATAAAATCTCCTCCCTTTCTCCTCCTTTCCGTCTTCCATACACCACCAAGAGTCGGCAATAAAGGTAAGTGTGATGTTAAATGTTCATTTATACATGTTATTAGTGTTTTATATTTTTTGTCATTCTTTTCTGTATAAAAATCTATATTTAATCTCAAAAAAAAAAAATTATTTTTTGTTAATACTCCTGGGTGTCTGAAACGGATTAATTGGATTTACATTATTTCTTATGGGTAAAATGGTTTCAGTTTTTGCCGGTCTCTCTGGAACAGATTAAAGACAAAAACGGAGGGTCCACTGTACTGTTGTATATACAGTAATACCCGAGTTTTTGTCCTTAATCCGTTTCAGAAGGTCGGTCGAAATTTGAAATGGACGAAAACCGAAGTAATATTTCCCATAAGAAATAATGTAAATCCAATTAATCTGTTCCAGACACCCAAAAATATTAACAAAAAATACATTTTATAGAGAATAACTAGTTTTACATACAGAAAACAATGAGAAATAAATATAAATGACTAATTTTAATGGATAAATGAACATTTAAATCACTATTACATACCTTTATTGAAGACTCTTGGTAAGTAAAACACATGGGCAACAGTTAGGCATCTTTAATCCGAAGCGTTTCGCATACACAGTAGGCTACTTCAGTCGACTACAGAAAGTAGGCAGGAGCAGTAGAGATATGAATACGATGTAATCAGTCCATCACCCTTACTTACCAACCTATCGGTATTATATACCATTTTGATATTCACATTGAAGACTATTGTTGGCGTATAGAAGAAGGCGAGGAGGGGAGAGGGAGGAGAGGTTATTGTTTGGAAGGGAAATCCTCCTCCATAAGGACTTCAGGTATCAAAGCCCTATCCGGGGTTACTTTTCTTCTTTGTCTTTTACTGGCACTAGGACCAGCTTGAGAGTCACTGGACCCCTGTCGCACAAAAAATCTGTCCATAGAGCTCTGTTTCTGGCGTCTCTTCAAGATTTGCCTAAAATGGGACAAGGCATTGTCATTGAACATGTTGCTGACACGGCTTGCTACAGTTTTGTTAGGGCGATAATTGTCCACAAAACTTTGCATCTCACTCCACTTTGCACAATTGTCCTTAATCACTGAAGAAGGCACATTCTTCCATCTCTCTTCCTCCTCCTCTGAAGCAATTTCTTCAGCTGCGATCTGTTGCTGTTCCAGTTGAAGGTCTTGCAGCTCTTCAATGGTTAGCTCTTCCCTGTTGTCCTCCACCAACTCTTTCACATCCTTGCCACTCATATCCAACCCCATGGACTTCCCCAAAGACACAGTACATTCCACAATAGGCGTAGGGTCATCAGGTTCAGCCTCAAACCCTTCAAAATCCTTCTCGAGGACACATGGTGGCTTATTTTGCAGTCTCACTCAATAAACAAGCACAAAAAAACAATGAATTATTACGAGAATGCACAGTGTTGCTCACTGAATGAGTGACAGAGGCAGACTGAGTCATGTACGTGTGAGTGGCCACATCCCGGGTGGGCGGATGCGTCTGATATGGACGATTTCTGAGCTGAGGTACGAAACCCGGGGTAAAATTTTGCCCCAAAAAAGTGGTCGAAATCCGAATTGTACGATGTCTGCACTGGACACCATTGTATATTGTCAGAGGTCTGGCTAATAGGTAGGACTATGAACCTACCTAGTTTTCATTGTTGAATGGTGTTGGCGATTTTTTGTCTTTTCTAGTACAATCACTAATAAAATGAACCACTTAAAAACTTTTACAGGGAGAAATGTTCTCAATTTTTATTTAAAATTTTCTTTGATTTTTTAATACAATACACTGATGTATGGTAAGAAAATATTCACAGTGGTATGTTTTATCAAAGTAAAAGCAGGTGCATTCACACCTTGTTTGTTGATGGTTGTCCCCGGCATGAGGTAGTTATACGGGTGCAAAACTAGCCATTAAGTAGGGAGAATTCAAGTCTGGTTATTACCTGAAATTACATTATGTGAATATTCCTTGATCGAGGGTTGACTGTACAGTGGACCCTTGGAAATCGAACATAATCCGTTCCAGGAGCTTGTTCTTAACTCGAAATGTTCGAAAAT
This sequence comes from Cherax destructor, assembly GCA_009830355.1. Taxonomy (NCBI): domain Eukaryota; kingdom Metazoa; phylum Arthropoda; class Malacostraca; order Decapoda; family Parastacidae; genus Cherax; species Cherax destructor. The sequence continues at coordinate 5,907 of WNWK01045892.1, read as the reverse complement.
CGAATCAATATTTCACATAAGAAATAATGGAAATACAATTAATTCGTTCCTGCTGTCAGGAGGCATGACAAAATAGTACTTCAATATGATGCTATTATCAACTCTACGGCTTATTTATCTATCACAATTTATCTAATATGACATAATAAACAATATAAATACAGTGGACCCCGGAAATCGAACATTCTTCATTCCAGAATGCTGTTCAAGTCCTGTTACCAAACGAATTTATTCCCATAAGGAATGATGTAAATTAGATTAGTCCATTTCAGACCTTCAAAAATACACCTATAAAAGCACTTACAATAATAAACTTACATAATAGGGTGAGTTGGGAGTGTTCGATTTCCGAGGGTCCACTGTAACATAAAAACCTGATATACACTCTAGAATGAATAAAATATGTATGTCATTACGAATGTGGTGGTGGGGGAGGACAGTGCTGGCGGGCATTCTTGCTCCAGCTATGAAAACATCTTCCCATTCTTTCCTCCTTCAGACGTGTTAGTATAAGAGAAAACAGAGTTTGTAATGCTAACTGCATTAGATCACTTCTTTCATAAGAAAACCATAATGTACAAATGAACAGGTGTACATACACCATTTACATAAATTGCAGAAGATAGGCAGAGCGGCTTATGCTGTGAGGAGTTTATTTCGTTTCGTCCTTTTTCTATCGCTTAATCGCTACACTCTTAATGCTACACTTTGTCACTGAACTTAACTGCTTTAAACTCCACAACTTGTGCCTGTGCTGGCATGCAGGAACACATTAAAATCATTAAGTGTGTGTTATTAGTCTTGAATATGCCATATTAATAACGATAATAACACAATAATAATCACTCCGAGGCGCATTAAAAATGATAAGAATAGCACAATAATAATCACTCTGAGGCGTATAAAACGTTAATATAGACAGTTGGCTTAATCCATTTATCATATTTTTTCAAAATTATGTAATAAACACGCTACGTAACATATAAACATATAAATTAACATAAATATGAGATGCTTTTCCAGTCGGCTTCACGGAGTGAACAGAATTCATTCACGTCCAGGCTGGTAACAGCAACAGCAGCAACAACTGGTTTGTTTACAAAACTCGCGAACCTTCTACACACTCATTCTTTCTCGTTTATTCATTTAATCTTGTTTACTCACCTCTCACTCTACATTAAGACTGCCTCTACCACTGCCTGCCTCTACCCCTGCCTGCTTCTTCCCCTGCCTTTCCTCTACCGCTACCTGCCTCTACCCCTGCCTACCTCTACCAAATCCTGCCTCTCCCCCTGCCTTTCCTCTACCGCTGCCTGCCTCTACCGCTGCCTGCCTCTACCGCTGCCTGCCTCTACCACTGCCTGCCTCTACCAATGCCTCTCTCTACCACTGCCTCTCTCTACCACTGCCTTCTTCTACCACTGCCTGCCTCTACCACTGCCTGCCTCTACCACTGCCTCTCTCTACCACTGCCTTTACCCCTGCCTGCCTGTACCACTGCCTCTCACTACCACTACCTCTCTACCACTGCCTCTCACTACCACTGCCTGCCTCTACCACTGCCTCTCTCTACAACTGCCTGCTTCTACCACTGCCTCTCTCTCTACAACTGCCTGCTTCTACCACTGCCTGCCTTGACCACTGCCTGCTTCTTTCCCTGCCTTTCCTCTACCACTGCCTGCCTCTACCCCTGCCTGCCTCTACCAATGCCTGCCTCTCCCCCTGCCTTTCCTCTACCACTGCCTGCCTCTACCACTGCCTGCCTCTACCACTGACTGGCTCTACCACTGCCTGCCTCTACCACTGCCTCTCTCTACAACTGCCTGCTTCGACCACTGCCTCTACCACTTAATGAACAAGCTCCAAACACAATTAATTAATTGTGAAATGTTTGGATGAGCATGCAGGGTAATGTTCACTCAAGTATAAACAACGCTAGACTGGCTCCCGACGCTTGCGCGGCAAGGCACCCAAGCGCGCCTGGGTGGACAGGTCTGGTACGCACTTGTTCGATTGGCAGAAAGTGTTTGATTACTGAAACAAAATTTGTTAAAAAAAAGTGTTCTAATTCCGAATTGTTCGATTGCCGAGGTGTTCGATTTCCAAGGGTCCACTGTATCAAGAATTATGGAGAGATCTAAGAGAATAAATAAGAAAAATATGAAAAGATTGTGGGGTAGAAGTGGAGGAGGGTTAATGGTAAAATTACTTGAAAAATTTTTGTATCCATACCATATACATCATGAAATTAAATTTTGATGTTGATTTTGAGCATGTAAGGATATACAATTAAGAGTACAGTAATGTATATAATAGTACAGTATATCACATGTACTTATCTCATTTCTATAATTGCTTGATTGCTATACTGTTTGCAAAGTACAGGAAATTCTCACATAACACTGTGGTTAAATCCCTAAAATTAATGCTTTACATAATTTCATGTTACACAAGTGAATAACTATAAAGGGAAAAATAAGGCTAAGATCTTGACACCTCCAAAGAAGTCAAACAGTTAAATAAGGCCTGGGGAAAGCTGGTGTTTTATGCAGTATATTGTACATCCCTTCTGGAGTAAAGGCGTGGCGATTCTTCCAGAGAAAACACACCAGGTTAATAGGCCACAGTTTAAAAATATGCTTTAATGAGCGGTAAATTTGGGCCTAGATATGAGAGAATACATCTATGTGGTAAGTGTGCACCACATAAATAAAACAAATCCTGCAGCACACAGTGCATAATGAGAGAAAAAAAACTGAGACCGTAATTTTCAATTAACCCTTTGACTGTTTTGGTCGTATATATACGTCTTACGAGCCACTGTTTCGGACGTATATATACTCAAAAATTCTAGTGGCTTCAAATCAAGCGGGAGAAAGCTGGTAGGCCCACATATGAGAGAATGGGTCTCTGTGGTCAGTGTGCACTGTATAAAAAAGTCCTGCAGTACGTAGTCCATAATGAGAAAAAAAACTCTGACCGTGTTTTTGGATTAAAATGCCGACTTTGAAGTGTATTTTTGTATAGTATTTATGGTTGTATTTTCTTTTTCTTTGTCTCATTTGATAGAATGGAAAACATACTACAGAAATAGAGATGATTTTGATTAGTTTCGTGATGAAAACGACCTTGAAATTGAGCTCAAATTAGCGGAAATGTTCGAATTTTGCCAATGTTTAAGAGTAAACAAATCACGCCACGTGTCCAAAACACATCAACTGGTGAGTCTAATATTCTTTCACAAGTGCACTGATATTATTTATATATATATATGTACCATTTTTACAATAATGCAATAGTCTGCATAACGGCAAATCTTCTATTTTTTGTGTGAATAAAAAATCAAAATAGAAAGCAAGAGTAATATAGTACTGGAAATGGCTTGAAACTGAGCTCAAAGTAGCGGAAATGTTAAATTTTTGCCGATGTTCAAGAGTAAACAAATGACCTCACACGTCTAATACGCGCCAGCTGGTGGGTCTAATATACGTTCACAAATGTGGTGATATTATTTATACAATTATTACAATACAGTGGACCCTTGCCTAACGAGCACCCCAGAAATAGTACAGTTATGTAAATATAATATTGTAAGTGCTTGTGGAAGTGTATTTTTGGGGGTCTGAAATAGACTAACCTACGTGACATTATTTCTTAAGGAAGTAAATTCGTTCGGTAATGGCACTTGAGCAGGCTTCTGGAATGAATTTTGCTCATTAGGCGGGGGTCCACTGTATTGCATAACAGTAAATCTTCCATTTTTTTGGTTTGAATAAAAATTCATTATATGAATAAAAAATCAAAATGGATTCATTTGTAAAGACTGAAAACGTAACTAATGAACAGAGGAAATGATAGTTTAGTGCCAGGAATGCCTGCATTGTTTATTCTGGACCCTATTTTGAAATTGGAATATTTTGAACTTTGTGTTAAATTGGCTAAATTACCAATTTCCGATCACTTTATTTTGTAGTTGAAACAGTTGACTGGGCGATTTCTTGTGCTCAATCGATAGAATAGAAGTAATACTAGTGAAATAGCTAAGAATTTGGTCGACTAGAATAATGTAATTGGCCTAAAATGGTAGTCAAATTCGGCAAAATCGCTTATGCGTAAATATCGCTGACGCATCAAAATTTGCGAGCATAATTTCGTCAATTTTCCATCAAATTTCATACTTTTTGTTTTATTGCCTTCAGAAAAAGATTCTCTACCACTTCATAAGAAAAAATAACAATTTTTTTTTTTTTAAATTCTTGGACCCTGGTGCTCACTTTGAAATTTAGCCTTTGGACCCTGAAAGGGTTAACAAAGGGCTGGCACTAAGAGCTTTCTTTGGCCCATGGTGGCTTATTTAGCAGTTGCAAGCACAAAAACAATGGATTATTACAAAATGTATCGTATGAACGTGTGGGGTGATTGTCACTCACCGAGAAACAATGCCTGGAGTATACCTGGAGAGAGTTCCAGGGGTCAATGCCCCTGCGGCCCGGTTTGTGACCAGGCCTCATGTTGGATCAGAGCCTGATCAACCAGGCTATTACTGCTGGCCGCTCACAGTCCAACGTACGAACCACAGCCTGGCTGGTTTTTCTGGAGGTGGGAAGTACAGTGCCTGCACTCTGAAGGATGAGTGAGGATGTTACAATTCTGAAGGTGGGAAGTACAGTACCTACACTCTGAAGGATGAGTGAGGATGGTACAGTTCTGGAGGTGGGAAGTACAGTTAGTTACTATTTTGTCCTAGGCACATGTCTATTAGACACTAGGCCTGTTGTATGTATGTGTGTGTGTGTAACGAAACACTTCGAAATGTTTCGGCCCCGCCGGGAATTGAACCCGGGCCCTCTGTGCGTGATGCAAGAGCGCTAGCCACCATGCCAGTACCTGTACTCTGAAGGATGAGTGAGGATGTTACAGTTCTGGAGGTGGGAAGTACAGTGCCTGTACTCTGAATGGTGTGTGGGAGGCTTTGTGGCCGCTGGGATGCGTTCTGTATGACTGCCAAATTCAGAGGCAAATCATGAAATTAGAGGCTATATTTTGACGAAAAAAGTTGCCGATAATCGAAATTCACAAAATTAGAGGTATATTACTGTAATGACAAATAAGAATTTTATCCTACCTTAAATTCTGTCTTTCCTTTGCTTGTTGATAAAGATGTGTTTAGAGATGGTTATGAGACTAGTGAGCAGTCAGTGGCTGTGAGTTGACTGTTTTATCAGTTGACAGCTGTGAGTCATCTGTTGACATTCATAAGGCCACTACAGCATATGCCATGTTGATGCAGAGTCAGCATTCGTCTTTTCTCAGGCAGTAGAAATCTCTGAACAGAATCTCTTTCATGCCTGATCCACCTTTTTAAAACTTTATGGTGCATATACAGTGGTACCTCGGTTTACGATATTAATCCGTCAGAGAGGGCATATCTTTAGCCGAAACAATCGTTACCCGAATCAATTTTCCCCATAAGAAATAATGGAAATAAATTTAATCCGTCCAAGACTTCCAAAAGTAGTTAAATAAAATATTTTTTAGAACTTTTTGACATTAAATAATACACAATTTAATGAAGAATAACTAAATACACATGTAAATATTGTACAATAACATGTCACTTACATTTATTGAAGAGTTGTTGATGTGTGGAGGAGGGGAGAAGGTGGAGTAGTATGCTAGTGTTTGGAAGGGGAATCCCCTTCCATTAACACTGCAGGTACCAAGTTCTTTTCTGGGGTTACTTCCCTTTTTCTTTGAATGCCACTAGGACCAGCTTGAGAGTCACTGGACCTCTTTCTAACAATAAATCTGTCCAGGGAGCTCTGTGTCTGGCAATTCTTTAACACATCCCTGAAATGACACACCACTGTGTCATTGTACAGGTTGCCAGCACGGCCTACAACAGCA
>WNWK01045891.1:0-14538 GCA_009830355.1 Cherax destructor | reverse complement strand
AAAAATGACAGGATGGATAATGAGAACCTTCAAAACCAGGGATACAAGCCCATGTTGACACTTTTCAGGTCGCTTGTTCTATCTAGGCTGGAATATTGCTGACACTAACTGCACCTTTCAAGGCAGGTGAAATTGCTGACCTAGAAAATGTGCAGAGAACCTTCATGGCAAACATAACTGCGATAAACAACCTCAATTACTGGGAACGCTTGAAGTTCCTAAACCTGTACTCCCTAGAACGCAGGCGGAGAGATACATTATTATATACACTTGGAAAATTGTCGAGGGATTAGTACCAAACTTGCACACGAGAGTCACTTCCTACGAAAGCAAAGACTCGGCAGGCGATGTAACATCCCCCAATGAAAAGCAGGGTGCCACTAGCACGTTGAGAGACAACATAATAAGTGTCAGGGCCCAAGACTGTTCAACTGCCACCCAGCATACATCAGGGGATTACCAACAAACCCCTGGCTGTCTTCAAACAGGCACTGACCAGCCAGGCTGTGGTTCGTACGTTGGACTGCGTGCGGCCAGCAGTAACAGCCTGGTTGATCAGGCTCTGATCCAACATGAGGCCTGGTCACAGACCGGGCCGCAGGGGCGTTGACCCCTGGAACTTTCTCCAGGTATTGCATCAGTCTATTGAAATCATCCTGGAGTGCTCTAATGTCCTCATTAGAATGAATTGGACGGCCTATTTTGGTGTCATCAGCAAATTTGCTAATGTCGCTATTTATTCCCTCATCTATGTCGTTTATGTTAATTGTGAACAACTAGCGGCCTAACACCTGTCCCTGCGGAACACCGCTTGTGAGGTTTTCCCCATTCTGATTTCTCACCATTTATGCAAACTCTCTGCTGCCTATTTGTCAACCATGCCTCTACCAAGGAAAAAATTTCTCCTATTCCGTGTACCTTACGTTTCCTCAATAGCCTTTGATGTGGAACTCTATCGAAAGCCTTACTGAAGTCCATATACACAATATCATATTATCATGATCTACCTCCTCAAACACCTTAGTGAAAAAGTTAGTAAATTCGTCAGACAGGAACCCCCCTTAGTAAAACCGTGTTGAGATTCATTAATTAATTTATGCTTTTCAAGATGGCTACGAATTGCCTCGGCAATTATTGATTCCATAAATTTTCTCACTATGAAGGTAAGGCTTATTGGTCTATAGTTCGAAGCTAAGGACCTGTCACCTGCCTTGTAAATAGGTATTACATTTGCCATTTTCCACTTATCAGGCACTATGCCAGTTTGTAGTGATATGTTGAAAATATTAGCCAAAGGTTTGCTAAGTTCCTCTTTACATTCCTTTAAAACTCTTGCAAACAGTTCATCAGGGCCTGGAGATTTGTTAGGTTTGAATTCTCTATTTGTCTGAGGACCATGTCACTAGTTACCCCAATCGTGCATAGTTTATTATCGTCCTGTTCTACATAATTTATTATTTCTGGAATTTCGCTAGTATCTTCTTGAGTAAAAACTGAGAAGTAAGTATTGAAAATTTCACACATATTCTTATCACTGTCAGTGATCTGACCTGAGTTACTCTTAAATGGGTCTATCTTGTCCCTAATCTTACTTCTGTATACCTGAAAGAACCTTTTGGATTAGTCTTCGAATCCCTTGCGACCTTAGCCTCATAATCCCTTTTTGCTCTTCTTATTAATTTTTTTATGTCTCTCTTTAATTGAATATATTGATTTCTTAACTGCCCATCCCCTCTTTTGATATGCCTAAATATGCCTTTCTTTTGACCAATGAGATGTTTTAATATATTGTTCATCCATTTTGGATCATTTTTGTTAGATCTAATTTCCCTACTCGAAACAAAGTTGTCTGGGCAGCTAGAACTATGCTCTGAAAACGTCATATTGGCAACCAACACCACCTACCTAACCCATAGTCAGATCATCCCAATTTAGCCCACCCAAGTAATTTCTCAGTCCCATGAAATTGGCCAAGTAGAGGTCTGGGACAGAGACTTGATTGCAGTTTCCTGGGTAATTCCATAATAAATTGAAACTAAGTGATTTGTGATCGCTTTCCCCAAGCTCATCATTAACCTCAAGATTATTAATTAGTGATTCTATGTTGACAAGAACCAAGTCAAGCAGATTGTTTCCTCTGGCTGGTTCTGTCTCAAACTGTTTTAAAAAACAATCCTGAACGTATCAAGAAAGTCACTAGACTCAAGATTTCCTGTCACATTGTTCCAATCAATTTGTCATAGTAAAATCTCCCATTAACACAACATTTTCATTAGACTCCTTATGAATTTCGTCCCATAGCTGCTTAGTGCACTCCCTATCAAGGTTTGAGGGCCTATAAATCACACCCAGAATTAATTTTTCACGCCCTCGAGAAACTGTAACCAAACAGATTTTGTGTCCCATGTTTCTAATCTTATATAATATCTAACACAGCAATTTAAATTATCTCTGACATACATCGCCACTCCACCACCCTTCCTGTTGACCCTATCAGTATGGAATAGTTTATAACCCTGTATGTTGCACTCAGAATGGATTTCTCTATCTTTCAGGTTGAACCAGGTCTCTGTTATAGCAATAATATCAGTTTAAAGTCATAGACAAGTCATCAATGACCCCCTCAATCGATCTGGCTAATGCAACCACTCCAGCCCCAGAGAGATGAACCCCCATCCCTTGCATACATATCACGTTTGCCATAGAATTTGTCCCAGTTATCAATGAATGGGATTGCAAGTTTCTTGCAGTAGCTGTCTAGCCAGCAATTTATACCAATTGCCCTAGACATCCATTCATTGCCCACTTCCTTTCTAGGTAAGATGCTACATATGATTGGGATCCCTCCCTTAGACCTGACTACTACTATGGCTGACCTGTACTTATCCAGTAGCTTCTGTCTCCTGCCCTTCCCAATGTCATTACCACCAGCACTAAGACAGATAATGGGCTTGTTCCCATTACCTGACACAATATTATCCAACCTGCTGACTATGTCACTGTTACGCTCCCAAGTCTTTAAATAACTTCAATTTGGGTACTTTCCTTTTAGATTAGAGCATAACAATTTTTAGAGAGTTTGAGGGATAATAATAGTGATCATTAAAACTTTCTTTAATGAATTAGGGTATTAGATTATAACAGACATAAGACATACATATAGGGTTATCCCTTTATACAGTATCTTTAGATATGAACCCCTAATGCAAGTTCTACTCCAAGTGCGTAGATAATGTCTTAGAAACAAAAGATTACAGAGAAATATCTAGCATTAGGCAATTAACAGAATATACAGGCTTTAAGAAGGCGAATAGCCAGAAAGTTAGTAAGCCCAGAGCAGGAGTGTTGACCCAGCGGCTGGTATCTGCAACTGACTACAGCGCTGTAGCGACCGTGGAGGTTAGGTAGGTCACGTGACTATAAACACGCATTGACACAGAAGGGGAGAAGGGGAGGGGGTGTCAAACAACCGTACAGAGTTGTTACTCTTAACTATTACAATCCTCCGATACACAGACCGGTAACCTAAAGTAACAATATAGCAGTATTTACAAATGTGGCCACAATATGAATATACAAACAAATATTAATAATACAAGGACGTTCATTTCCAATTTAGCTATTAAAGGAAATGAACGCAATGTACTATTAAAGAAAATGGGTAAACCAGCAAGGTAAGGTAGTAGGGGCGTAACACCCCGGTCCACAAGATAATATCTAGACGTTTCAGTCGTACAGCGAGGAATGAAAATCATTGCTAGAAGGAATGTCTCAGGGTGAGGGAGAAGACGTATCTTTCTCCTAGCACCTCATCAGTCCACTTCCTAGACCAGAATCAGATATGCTTCTATTCTGTGAAGAAATTATGTGATTGGTGGAGGTGTTGATTCACCGGGAATTCTCCCGGCCCGGGTCTTTACCATATGGCGACCCGGCTCCGGCTCCCTGGCGTGGGAGTAGCAGAGACCTATGTCTCCCATGGGAGGAGGTACAAGTACCCCCTCATCGTTGGGACCAACTGATCCCCGGCCTAGCCACATTCCCCACCCACAAGGGGCTCTTAGGGAGAAGCTAGGCCTCTTTGGTCTGCCATCTTCCCCGCCATAGAGAGGCTAACGGGAAGTGCAGTCTTGCGAGCTGCAAATGGTAGCAAGCTCCAGCTGTGGCACCAACCCTGCCCTAGAAGGGCTGGGCATGGTGTCGACCAGCGAATTGAGCGAAATTATGTGGTTAGAGAAGCCATTAAGAGCGAGACAATGCATCTGCTATTACATTACTGGATCCTTTTATGTGAGAAATAGAAATTCGGTAGGGTTGGATCCTTAAAGCCCACCTTAAAATTCTAACATTTTTGGATTTCATCGAGTTTATAAAAGTAAGTGGATTATGATCAGAAAAAATGTTCACCACATGAGGAGAATAACCAAGATATACGTCAAAATGCTCCAAAGAAACTACTAATGCTAGGGCTTCCTTTTCTACAGTAGAATAGGATCTTTGATATTCCTTTAATTTATATGAATAATAACATACTGGATGCAGAATATCCCCTTGTTGCGAAGGTTGTAGTAACACAGCGCCAATGGCAGAGTCGCTGGCATCCACATGTAGAGTAAAAGGAATGTTGAAATCAGGACTTCTTAATATTGGCGCTGAGGAAAGAAAACGTTTTAAGCGATTGAAGGCTAAATTACAGCTGTCATCCCAGTTGAATTTGTGTTTAGGACTTGTTAGTTTAGTGAGAGGAGAGGCTACTTGTGCGAAGTTTGGGCAAAATCTTCGATAATAAGTAGCCATCCCTAAAAACCTTTGGAGGGCTTTTCTATCTTGGGGCTGAGGGAAATTTAAAATGGCTTTGACTTTTAATTCGTCTGGGGCGACTTGTCCTTGCCCAATCTTAAACCCCAAGTATTTAATCTGGGCCTTACCAAAGTCGCATTTTTGCAAATTTACTGTGAAGTTATACTTTTGTAAGGCTTTTAATAGTCTTCCAACCTTTCCAAATGGGATTTCCAATCTAGACTAAAAACCACAAGATCGTCCAAGTTGGACTAAAATGTTCATAATTCTTTGGAACGTAGATGCGGCGTTACATAAGCCGAAAGGCATAACTTTATATGTATATAAACCATTTTTAACAACAAAGCCTGAAACCTCTTGAGCCCTAGGGGTTAATGGAACTTGGTAATATCCTCTTAGTAAGTCAAATCTGGTTACAATGGTGGCTCCGGCCACAGTATCAATAAGGTCATCAATTCGGGGTAATGGGAATCCATCCGGCTTGGTGATAGCATTGACCTTACGATAATCTGTACACAACCTCACTGTACCATCTGGCTTGGGGACTAATAAACAGGGAGAGGCCCAAGGCGTCCAACTTGGTTCTATCAAATTATATTTTAATATGGTGGCTATTTCTTGTTGAATTAATTCTTGTTTAGCAGGAGAGACCCTATATGGGGATTGCTTTATGGGAAGATCCTGCAATAGTTCGATATCATGGAAGCCCAATTTTCAAGATTTAGGCACATCAGAGAATATAGATTTATATTTAAAGATCAAATCTTTTATTTGCGATTTATGAACAGAGGGAAGAACATTTAGAAACTTATCCAACCGCTTTAAAATTTCTGAATTATTGAGCCTAAATTCTCTTAAGTCACCTGGTGTATTATTTATAAGTTCAGAGGCTGGAGGTTGAGTAGCAGTGATAGCAGTAGGAAGAGGGTAGTTCAGAGGCTGGAGGTTGAGTAGCAGTGATAGCAGTAGGAAGAGGGTTTACTTCGTACTTTTTAAAATTATTTATGTGATAACTCTTAATTTTCTTTCTACGTCCTGGTTCACGCACTAGATAATTTACCTCGTTTAGCTTACGTATTATCTCGTAAGGTCCCAGATAACGAGGATTTAAAGAATGTCCAGGAACAAAGTTTTTAACTAAAACTAATTCCTGGGGTTGAAAGGAACGAGGTTTTGATTTCTGATCATACAACTTTTTCATTTTAGCTTGAGCTTGGGTCAGCTTCACTGCAGCCAAGTTTTTCAATTGTACAAGGTGTTCCCTCAACAACTGAGGGTCTAATGGAGAAAGAGGCTCTTTCTTACCTATCCACGAATCTCTTAATATAGCTAGAGGTCCCCGCACTTGGTGGCCGAAAATCATCTCAAAGGGAGAGTGTCTTGTACTATCTTGTTCAGCTTCTCTTAGGGCAAAGAGAAGGAAGGGTAAACCTTCATGCCAATCTCTTGAATATTGTTCACAATACGCCCGCAGAGTAGTTTTAAGGGTTTGATGAAACCTTTCTAATACGCCTTGAGATTGGGGATGATAGGTTGTGGATAGTATCTGTTTTACTCCTAATCTTGACATAGCTTCTTTAAAAACCTTCGATGTGAAATTTGAGCCTTGATCCGATTGAATCTCATGGGGAAGGCCTACTTGTGCAAAGAAACGTATCAAGGCGCGTACTATGTTTCTAGCGTTAATTTTCGACATTGGAATGGCCTCGGGATACCTGGTGGCCATATCCATAATATTAAAGATGTACTGATTTCCCCTTTTTGTGCGTGGCAAAGGTCCCACACAGTCTATAACTAATCTGTCAAAAGGTTCCTCAGGAGTTTTTATAGGCACTAGAGGAGCTTTTGCCGGATTGTGGGCTGTTTTGCCTATCAATTGACACACATTGCATTTCTGTACCTGATCAGCAATATATATTTTCATCCGGGGCCAATATAAATATTTCCGAATTTTCTTCTCTGTTTTACGAATTCCCAAATGTCCCCCGAAAGGGTTATGGTGCGCAAATTCAAATACTAAGGTGCGCAATGAGGAAGGAATTACTAACCATTTTTTTCCAGGAGTAGAATTCATATCATTTCCTCTTTTCCAGAGAAATCCTTCTTCGTCATAAAAGAAAGGCTCAGCTTTAGTATTATTTATTAGATCTATATCGTTTTTTATAGCTTTAATAAATTCCTCTTTACTACACTTGCTTACTAGGTCCGAAGGGAGCGGTAGAACACTTTTATTCAAGTCTGAGGTTCCCGCTTGGACTGTTTCACTAAATAGAAAGTTCAAACCTAAATCTCCCGCTTCTTCTGAAAGCTCTGGATCTAACACCTGTTTAGGGCGTTTAGCCATATCCCTCGTGATCACATTAAGGGGAAATAAATCTAATCCAGTCTCAGATGCTTCCAAAGCATAATTTATATTGCAGGGATTGTCCAACACTAGGGGTTCTTTGGGTATTCCTAATTGATCAATTTCATTTCCGATCAATAAATCTACACCCGAAATTGGAAAAGGCTTATCTGAAACTCCTACTTTAATCCAGCCAATATATTCTGGAAGTTCCACATAAATCTTTATAAGTGGGACTTTCAATATAGCACCCCCATATGCCTCTAATAAAACTTCTAGTTGGGGCGCACCCTTATCCGGTAACTTCACAAGGTCTGATCTTACCAGAGAGATAGCTACCAGTATCTCTGAAGGTTGTGACGTCCACTAGTGTCTCTTTACTGGTTCCCAACTTTCCTTTCGCGAAGTAAGGTTTCATAGCTGTTCTGATTTTTTCTTCAGGAGTTAGAACCTGGTGGAGTCATCTATAAGATGGGTCAGCGGACGAAGCCTGTAGAGGTAAAAAGTCATCGTCCTTAGTTTTTTGCTTTTGAGAATTAATTACCTGAGTGGGATATTTTACTCTCTGCGAGTATGTATCATCTCGCTCTTTTAGCCAACACTGGAACTGTCTATGACCTAACCTATTACAAAAGGTACAGCGAGGGATTTGTTCCTTTTGGTATTGTCGGGACAAGGAGCCATTAGCAGTTTGTTTCTTTCCCGTTACAGGGACTTTCACATAATCCTTCACAGGCACCTTCCTAGAAGACAATTTTGAACTAAAATTTTGTGATGTGGGTCTCCTCTCCTGATTCATGCCGGTTTCAACTGCCATTAAATGGGAAATTTCAAAATTATCTGCCTGGGCCGCAGTATCTATCAGATCCTTGGAAGGATGAGTCAACAAGTACGTATTAATTTTTTCAGGGAAATACTTATAAAGATCTTCGTGTATTTATTAACTGAGAAAGAGATTTTACGGAGGAAGCTCCCGGTGTCCTACGCCAGCGCTCAAAAGCAGAGAGCTTTTCTCTGGCAAAGTCTACCCAAGATTGTTGAGGATGTTTCTTTAAAGTTCTATACATCCTTAAGTAACTTATAGGTAGAAGGTCATACGCTTTGAAAAGACAATCTTTTACTTGATCGTAGCTAGAATATTGTTCGAAAGGTAAGGCTGCAGTAAAGGTTTGGGCTTTTCCTACTAACGAAGAGTGTATCAATGCTGCCCAAAACTCTCGAGGCCACTGCATCACTTTAGCTTGATTCTCGAAAGCCTCAAAAAATGAATCTACATTACCTTCACTAAATTTAGGCATTAAGGATGCGGCTTTACTAAGATCAAAAAAGGGCATCTTATTCTTATTGCTTAATTCTCTTTTCTCTCTAAGTAATTCTCGTTGATAAAGCAAAGAATCCCGTTCAAAATTTTCTCTTTTTAATTTTATCTGAGCTTCTACATGAGAGGTTTGAAGTGACAAAATACGTTCCAGACGTTCAAAATTCTCTTTTGAACGAATTGAATTTAGTAAGAGAGCAAAAGGGATTTATTGAAAAGACTTTTCCATATCCATTTGGACTTCTTGCTTTTGTTCACTTTCTAAATTACTGGTAAAAAGTTTACCTTGTACTGTTTCCATTGGCTGGTGAACTTTTGTCCACCATTTAGTCCTCGGGGACGGGATTGGAGTTGATCCCGTAGCGTCGTCTTCCTGAGTTTCTGGTACCCGATGTTGTCCGTCGTCTTCTGTAGGGGATGTTACCAGCCTCGTTGTTCCGGACTCTGGGGTCTGTAATAAAGAATCCAAAAGGCCAGGACTACTTGATTCGTCGTCACTGTCAGTCTCTGTATCTTCCTGCTTCTCTGGAAATACTAGTACATTCTTTATCATGTATCGTACTGTCTGGGCCGTAAAATGTCTATCATATTTTATGCCTAGCCTTCTCGCCAATTGCCAGCAAGACTGTAGCTTTAAACTCTGTAATCTCTCTATAGTTATATCCTCAAACTTCTCTTCCATTTCTGTAATGTTCAATATTATGCTCCCGGACTTAGGCCCCCCCTTGTTACACTCCCAAGTCTTTAAACAACTTCAATTTACTTTTTAATTTAGAGCATAACAATTTAGATAGTTTGATGGATAATAATAATGATCATTTAAAACCTTCTTTAATGAATTAGTGTATTAGCTTATAACAGACATAATACATTTCTATTGATAGTTCTACGGCAAGGGCGTAGATAATGTCTTAAAGGATTACAGAGAGATGTCTAGCTTTTGGAAATAACAGAATAAACCGGCCTAAAGAAAGGCGAACAGCCAGTAAGTTAACAAGACCCGAGCAGGTGTGTAGAGCCAGTGGCTGGTGTCTGCAACTGCCTACCGCTCTGTAGTGACCGTGGAGGTTAGGTAGGTCACGTGACTTACAACACAGAAGGGGAGAAGGGGGGTCAAACCACCGTACAGAGTTGTTACTCTTAACTATAAAATTCACTGATACTCAGCCCGGTAACCCAAAGTAACATAGAAGTATTTACAAAATGTGGCCACAATATAAATATACAAACAAAGGTTAATAATACAAGGACATTCATTTCCAATTTAGCTATTAAAGGAAATGAACGCAATGTACTATTAAAGAAAATGGGTAAACCAGACAGAAAAGGAAGTAGAGGCGTAACAAGAGGCCATATCAGACCATCGTGGAGCCCGAGAAAAAGAGAGGATCACATCAGGAACAATCGAGGGGAGTGTAGAAAAAGGAAGAGCTAAGCTATACGTAGAAGCCCTAAGAGACCACAGAAGTGCACAGGGAAAGTTAAGAAGGGAAAGCGACAGGCCACTGGGCCAAGGGATAACAGACAGCGAAGAGATTGAAGAAAGGAAAGCTGCAATGGAGGCAACTAAATCGAATCAGGGGTTACATAGGGATAGGCAGTGGGAGAATGAAAGAGAGAGATCAGTCTTTGTTTATGGGCTCCAGGAAGCTGAAGGGGAAACTTATGAAGCAAGTAGACAAGGGGAGAAAAATGCGATTGAAAACATCATGAAAGCAATAGGAGAAGATGACATGACCCAGTTGGCAAATTTTCTGAGAATAGGGGGGTTTGCAAGAGGAAGAATCCGGCCAGTCAAAGTGATTTTCAAAGCAGAATTGACTCGAAACAGGATCCTGCAGGAGAAAGCAAGACTAAGGGATATGTCAGAGTACCTAAGGGTGTATCTCGACCGCGACAGAACACGGGAAGAAAGACAGAAACTGAAAGAGAGGGTACAGAGACAAAAGGAGGAAAGAGAGATGGAGAGGAGAACCCAGACTCAGGAGGAAGCTCTAATACAACCACTTTCAGATGTCCCCCAACCTGGACAACCGAAATGCAACCAAACAATCTAACCCAAAACACACATGCCATACCCAATGATTCCACCAACCTCATTACAAACTCCACCTTCACACCAACCACCCATAGTTCCCCATCAGATCTCCCACTTTCCCAACCCCAACGTACCCCCCAGACTACGGTTTTAGAAAAGAAGTTGAAGGTTTGGTATACAAATGCAGATGGTATAACAAATAAATGTGAGGAGTGGCATGAAAGAATAAAGGAGACATCCCCAGACATAATAGCACTCACAGAAACGAAACTCACCAGGATGATAACAGATGCAATCTTTCCACCCGGATATCAAATCCTCAGGAAAGATAGAGGGAGCAGAAGGGGAGGAGGAGTTGCACTGCTCATTAAGAACAGGTAGGGGATTTGAGGAAGTGGAAGGAATGGATGGAATGGGCGAAAGGGACTACATAGTAGGAACAATTCAGTCTGAGGCCCAAAGGTGGTAATTGCTGTAATGTACAACCCGCCACAGAACTGCAAGAGGCCAAGAGAAGAATACAACGAGAGCAACAGAGCAATGGTAGACACACTAGCCGACGTGGCCAGAAGAGCTCACATGGGGAGAGCAAAGTTACTAGTTATGGGTGATTTCAATCACAAGAAGATTTATTGGGAAAACCTGGAGCCCCATGGGGGTCCTGAATCATGGAGAGCCAAGATGATGGATGTGGTACTGGAAAACCTCATGCATCATCATGTTAGAGACACTACCAGAGAGAGAAGTGGGGATGATCCAGCAAGACTGGACCTAATATTCACCTTGAGTAGTTCGGACATTGAGGATATCACATATGAAAGGCCCCTTGGAGCTAGTGATCATTTGGTTCTGTGTTTTGATCATATCGTTGAGCTACAAGTGGAGAGGGGAACAGGAATAGAAAGGGAGAAACGAAACTACAAAAGGGGGGACTACACAGGCATGAGGAACTTCCTACAAGACGTTCAGTGGGATAGAGAATTGGCAGGAAAACCAGTAAAAGAAATGATGGAATATGTGACAACCAAATGCAAAGAGGCAGAGGAGAGGTTTGTCCCCAAGGGAAACAGAAGTAATGGGAAGACCAGAACGAGTCCTTGGTTCACCCAGAGGTGTAGGGAGGCAAAAACTAAGTGTAATAAAGAATGGAAAAAGTACAGAAGACAAAGGACCCAGGAAAATAAAGAGATTAGCCGAAGTACCAGAAACGAATATGCACAGGTAAGAAGGAAGGCTCAGCGACAATATGAAAATGATATAGCATCAAAAGTCAAGTATGACCCGAAGCTGTTGTATAGCCACATCAGGAGGAAAACAACAGTCAAGGACCAGGTAATCAGGCTGAGGAAGGAAGGTGGGGAGTTCACAAGAAACGACCAAGAGGTATGTGAGGAGCTCAACATGAGATTTAAAGAAGTATTTACAGAGGAGACAGGAAGGACTCCAGGAATTCAGAATAGGGAGGTATACCAACAAGTGCTGGATGAAATACACACAACCGAGGAGGAGGTGAAGAAGCTGCTATGTGAACTTGATACCTCAAAAGCGGTGGGACCGGACACCATTTCTCCATGGGTCCTTAGAGAGGGAGCAGAGATGTTGTTTGTGCCACTAACACAAATCTTCAACACATCCATTGAAACTGGGCAACTACCTGAGGCGTGGAAGATGGCAAACGTAGTCCCAATTTTTAAGAAAGGAGACAGACATGAGGCATTAAACTACAGACCTGTGTCACTGACGTGTATAGTATGCAAAGTCATGGAGAAGATCATCAGGAGGAGAGTGGTGGCACACCTAGAACGACACAAGCTTATAAACGACAACCAGCACAGTTTCAGGGAAGGAAAATCCTGTGTCACAAACCTACTGGAGTTTTATGACAAGGTAACAGAAGTAAGACACGAGAGAGAGGGGTGGATAGACTGCATTTTCTTGGACTGCAAGAAGGCGTTCGACACAGTTCCTCACAAGAGGTTAATGCAAAAGCTAGAGGATCAGGCACACGTAACAGGAAAGGCACTGCAATGGATCAGAGAATATCTGACAGGGAAGCAACAACGAGTCATTGTACGTGACGAGGTGTCAGAGTGGGCACCTGTGAAGAGTGGGGTTCCACAAGGGTCAGTCCAAGGACCTGTACTGTTTTTGGTATATGTGAATGACATAACGGAAGGGATAGACTCAGAAGTGTCCCTGTTTGCAGATGATGTGAAGTTAATGAGAAGAATTAAATCAGTCGAGGATCAGGCAGGACTACAAAGAGACTTGGACAGGCTACAAGCCTTGTCCAGTAACTGGCTCCTTGAATTTAACCCTGCCAAATGTAAAGTCATGAAGATCGGGGAAGGGCAAAGAAGACCGCAGACAGAGTATAGTATAGGTGGCCAAAGACTGCAAACCTCACTCAAGGAAAAAGATCTTGGGGTGAGTATAATACCGAGCACATCTCCTGAGGCACACATCAATCAGATAACTGCTGCAGCATACGGGCGGCTGGCAAACCTAAGAATAGCGTTCCAATACCTCACTAAGGAATCATTCAAGACTCTGTACACCATATACGTCAGGCCCATACTGAAGTATGCAGCACCAGTTTGGAACCCACACCTGGTCAAGCACTTCAAGAAATTAGAGAAAGTGCAAAGGTTTGCAACAAGACTAGTCCCAGAGCTAAGGGGATTGTCCTACGAAGAAACGTTAAGGGAAATCGGCCTGACGACACTAGAGAACAGGAGGGTTAGGGGAGACATGATAACGACATATAAAATACTGCGAGGAATAGATAAGGTGGACAGAGACAAGATGTTCCAGAGAGGGGACACAGAAACAAGGGGTCACAATTGGAAGTTGAAGACTCCTATGAGTCAAAGGGATGTTAGGAAGTATTTCTTCAGTCATAGAGTTGTCAGGAAGTGGAATAGCCTAGAAAGCGACGTAGTGGAGGCAGGAACCATACATAGTTTTAAGACGAGGTTTGATAAAACTCATGGAGCAGGGAGAGAGAGGACCTAGTAGCAATAAGTGAAGAGGCGGGACCAGGAGCTATGAATCGACCCCTGCAACCGCAAATAGGTGAGTACAGTATAACACAGATTTTCCACACTTCGTTTTTAACTCTACATATACTTTTCATTTTGTTTACTTATAACATTCACTTATATCCCACAACATTTCACATTACTAAAACACACTAATACTCCCATTACACACCTATATTCAACTTCTTGAGAAATTCACCATATTAATCTTCTTGATGCTACAACGAAAGACGGTACTGAAATGATTACTTTCAGGAACCCTTTTAAAATCCTCGATTTAAGTTGACAATTACTCATTTTCTAAATTTCCGCATAAGATCTATCACTCACTCCAACCTCGATTAACATATTTTAATATCACAGATCGCATTATATGAATCTTTTTCATAGCATATATATTTTACCTCATGTGATTAACTAAATACATCTCTTTCTAATCATATTTACTATTAAATAATTTTTTTAGTAAAAGAGTTGTCAAGAAACACTTTTTGGCAACTCTCCCTGCACTACACCTGGGTCACCGTGACGTCACACACAAGGATTTACTTGTTTCAACCTGTTGATGTGACGTCACAGGGGTGCTCATACGTATTGCATCATATTTCTACATCCTCCAGGTCCCAGGTATGGGGTACCCCATCCATTGTTTCACATTATCATCTCTATTCAACAACTTTTCACTTCTATATTTCCTTGTAAAATATTCACAATACCTTTAATTTCATTAAAATTTACGCTCACACTCAAAGCCAGGAGCTTTGAATCGACCCCTGCAACCACAACTAGGTGAATACACACACACACACACATTTCTCAATAACTGTTAAGAAATATTCTCACAACAACCCTCCAGAACTCACTCCATAACACTCCCAGATTACTTTGAGCATATCCAAAACACTCTCATACACCTTTGAATACTCTCAAACACCACTGAATACTACCAAAACACCGCTGAATACCCTAAAACAGTATTGAATACTACCAAATCACC
>WNWK01045890.1:0-14539 GCA_009830355.1 Cherax destructor | reverse complement strand
ACAGTGTACCAGCAGTGTGACAGTGTATGTCAGGCTAGCACCTGTATTACAGTGTACCAGCAGTGTAGCGGGTTTTGGCAGGCTAGCACACCTGCTATTACAGTGTACCAGCAGTGTAGACAGTGTATGGCAGGCTAGCACACCTGTTATTACAGTGTACCAGCAGTGTAGACAGTGTATGGCAGGCTAGCACACCTGTTATTACAGTGTACCAGCAGTGTAGACAGTGTATGGCAGGCTAGCACACCTGTTATTACAGTGTACCAGCAGTGTAGGCAGTGTATGGCAGGCTAGCAAACCTGCTATTACAGTGTACCAGCAGTGTAGACTATAGAACTGCTTGTAGGGGTCCCTGGGCTGACACCTTCACACAGACATCACCACCTAAGAATAGGGGTAACAATCAGGGGTGACGTCAGGAGTGCCACCAAGCGTGGATGTCACTAGCATGCGGTGAGAAATACCATCAAAGAAGCTGGTGCCAAAGGGGAGAGGGTGCCAAGTTTTCAATGTAGGCTGACCCTATTGCTCTAGTGCCAACAATCGTCACCACCGCCACTTATGAGGCTCCTACGCTACTCTGCCACTCTATACACCCTCTCTATCTCTTCCTCATACCTCAGTCTCCCTTTCCATCTCTACCTCTCACCTCTCTCCCTCTCCCACCCTCTCCCCCTCCCTCTCTCCCCTCCCTCTCTCCCTCCCTCTCTCCCTCCCTCTCTTCTTTCCCCTCCTCTCCTCTCTCCCCTCTCCCCCTCTCTCCTTCCCTCCCTCTCTCCTTCTCTCCCTCCCTCCCTCCCTCTCCTCCTCCTCCCCTCTCTCCCCTCCCTCTCCCTCTCTCCCCCACCCTCTCCCCTCTCCTTCCCTCCCTCCCTCTCTCCTTTCCTCCCTCTCTCCTCCTCTTCCCTCTCCTCCCCTCTTCCCCTCCCTCTCTCCCTCTCCCTCTCCCCCTCTCTCCCTCCCCTCCCACTCTCACCTCCCTCTCTCCCCATCCGTCTCTCCCCCTCCATCTCTATCTCTCTACCTTCCCCCCTTCTCCATCATTTTTTCCATCCTCCCTTTTCTCTCTCTATATCTCCTTCCCTCCTGTCTGCCTCCGTCTCATGGTTCCCTCACGTCAAGATGGTCTCTGTCTGGAAGGTAAACAAATTAGCGGATTGACAATAGTAAACATTGTGCCTATGTTTAAAGAAGATAATGCGAAATATCCCGTAAACGATAAGCCTAATTTATAATGATAGGGAAGGCCGTGTAAAGTTTAACGCCTATCTCAGTGTTCAGCAGCATAAAGTGCAGAAAATGTCAATAAAATCCTAATAAGGAAATAATCGAATTGACATCGCATTATTATATAAGATTTTTAAAGTTTAAAGATCTTGGTGGCAGTTGAAGTATGTTCCAGACACAGCGTTACGAAGATGAACCTTCTGCAGGTTGGAGAGGTAGAAGCTTCTGCAGGTTGGAGAGGTAGAAGCTTCTGCAGGTTGGAGAGGTAGAACCTTTTGCAGGTTGGAGAGGTAGAAGCTTCTGCAGGTTGGAGAGGTAGAAGCTTCTGCAGGTTGAGAGGAGAAGCTTCTGCAGGTTGGAGAGGTAGAACCTTCTGCAGGTTGGAGAGGTAGAAGCTTCTGCAGGTTGGAGAGGTAGAAGCTTCTGCAGGTTGGAGAGGTAGAAGCTTCTGCAGGTTGGAGAGGTAGAAGCTTCTGCAGGTTGGAGAGGTAGAAGCTTCTGCAGGTTGGAGAGGTAGAAGCTTCTGCAGGTTGGAGAGGTAGAAGCTGCTGCAGGTTGGAGAGGTAGAAGCTTCTGCAGGTTGGAGAGGTAGAAGCTGCTGCAGGTTGGAGAGGTAGAAGCTGCTGCAGGTTGGAGAGGTAGAAGCTGCTGCAGGTTGGAGAGGTAGAAGCTTCTGCAGGTTGGAGAGGTAGAAGCTTCTGCAGGTTGGAGAGGTAGAAGCTGCTGCAGGTTGGAGAGGTAGAAGCTGCTGCAGGTTGGAGAGGTAGAAACTGCTGCAGGTTGGAGAGGTAGAAGCTTCTGCAGGTTGGAGAGGTAGAAGCTTTGCAGGTTGGAGAGGTAGAAGCTTCTGCAGGTTGGAGAGGTAGAAGCTTTGCAGGTTGGAGAGGTAGAAGCTTCTGCAAGTTGGAGAGGTAGAAGCTTCTGCAGGTTGGAGAGGTAGAAGCTTCTGCAGGTTGGAGAGGTAGAAGCTTCTGCAGTTTGGAGAGGTAGAAGCTTCTGCAGGTTGGAGAGGTAGAAGCGTGTCGTGTACACGTCAAGATTACGAATAACCGAGCACCTTCCAGGCAACAGACTCTGAAGAAGGAAAAGTAACACTGGTTGGAGAATTAGTAAACGTTGACTCTCACTGACTGTATCGGAGTCCAGGAGAGACAGGGAAGCTAAAAGCCTTAAGTGAAATTGAGAGAAATTCAAAATACTAATCATATGCAAAATCCAGGTCAAAAACTTGTCATCTAGTGATCAACGAGTCACTAATCAGCCTAAAGATTGACGACCCAAATGAGTTCTTCATGAATGAGACAAAATACTGACATCTCCCTGATGTAACTGTAATCCCGCTTGACTTTGAAGAAGCCATTAACTGCATGCTTATGCACTCTGCCCCAGAGGCAGAGACCCGTGGAACTTCATTTTCGTCAAGAACTGCAAGAAATTTTAATGGGCCTTAAATATTCTATGGAGAAGCCTAGACACTGGAGTAATTCCAGTCATTAAAAAAAAAACACTGCTTATTGCCCCACTCCACAAAGGTAATAGTAAAGCAGTTGCAAAAAAACTACTGATCAATAACCCCAACATTCCATATTATCTGATCTTTGAAGGGGTTTAAGGAGCAGTATTACCAATCACGTAGAATCGCAGCAGTTGCACAACCCAAGTCAACATGGGTTCAGAAGAGGTCGCTCCTGCCTTTCACAATTGCTGGACCATCACGACATGGTCTCGGATGCACTTGACGACAAGTGCGACTATGACATAATTGCACATTATCATTTCTGACATAGACAGGGACATAAATCATAACACTGTATCATCCTTTGAAGACGATACTATCATTTGTATGAAAGTAATATCCATAGAAGACACAACGAGCCTCCAGGCTGATATAAACCAAGTCTTCCAGTGACAACAATGTGACGTTCAACCAGGACAAATTTCAATTGCTGCATCACGGAAGAATGGAGGAAATAAAAACAAGATCGGAGTACAAGACAAATTCATGCTACTTAATATAACGAAAGTCAGATGCGAGAGACCTGAGAGTGATAATGTCAGATCTCACGTTCAAGGAGCACAGCAATGCTATTATCGTAACTGCAACAAAAATGATAGGTTGGATAACTAGAACCTTCAAAACAAAAGATGCCAAGCCAGGGATATTCTTCATATAACCTGTTCTTTCTAGGCTAGAATATTGGTCTGGGTCCGGGCCGCAGGGGGTGGTGACCTCAGGAAGCGACTGCAGGAAAACAATGGGTAGGATGGGTGGGGTAAGGGTTACAGTATATGGATCATAGCAGATGAGCCAAAGACAAGTAGACTACAGGGAGAGACTTAGGGAACTTCATTTTACAACGATAGAACAAAAGAGAACAATCTTGACGCACAAAGTCCTCAAGAGGGTTACATGGTGGATAGTGACAATCTGTGTGGAGATTTTAAGAGCCAGGTGACATAATTGCCAAGTAAAAAGGCAGATGAGCCATAGGGACTTTTTAGAAAGTACCTGTTCAGTTTTAGAGTGGTAAGTGGAGCTCACTAGATGCAGAGGTAGAGGAGCAAACACTGTACACAGCTTCAGCTTCAAGAGTAGGTATAACTGAGTCTTGGAGGCCAGGAATCAGTAAAACCACGAGCTATGAATCAACCTCTGTAAACATAATTGAGTACAGAAAGGTAACTAGATAAGCACACACACACAAAACTAAGAGAATGCTGGTATGGTGCCGTGTTTGTAGTAGTCGGCTCACACGTCTCTCCTAATGTCAATAAACCGTTTGAATGACACTGCTCTTGGATACCTTGAGTTGGAGGTATGTTTGTGTATTCTTCTAACTGTGTTTGTGGAAGTTGAGCTCCAGCTCCTGGGACCTTACCTTGTAACCATTACATCACCAGTTGAGTATCCCAAAGATCATTATTTTTATCCTATTTGCCTCCAATAATTCCTTCCCTTGTGCATTCACTCATTATGAGGCCTTCAAGGAGGAGGTACCTTCCGTGGTCTTCGCAAGTGTTGGGTGACGCATGATTACCTCCAATTCCTCAGGCGCTGTGTGACCCATACGGGTTTAGCACTTCCCTATAATGTAGTGACTATGTCCCCTCTTGAGTTTTATATCACTGTTGATGTTGAGTGTGTTGATAACATGTGTTTCAGTGTTGAGTGTGTGTTGATGACAGGTGTTTCAGTGTTGAGTGTGTGTTGATGACAGGTGTTTCAGTGTGTTGAGTGTTAAGGAAACACACCCAAATGTTTCCACCTGTACTGAGGATCAAACTACGGACCTCAGTGTGTAAGCTGAGTGTGTTAGCAACTCAGCTATGGGACATCATGTAAAGTCACTGCAATATTCCATTTGCTCTGATGGGTGTAACTGACAGGTGTTTCAGTGTTGAGTGTGTGTTGATAACAGGTGTTTCAGTGTTGAGTGTGTTGATAACAGGTGTTTCAGTGTTGAGTGTATGTTGATAACAGGTGTTTCAGTGTTGAGTGTGTGTTGATAACAGGTGTTTCAGTGTTGAGTGTGTGTTGATAACAGGTGTTTCAGTGTTGAGTGTGTACTGATAACAGGTGTTTCAGTGTCTACCTCACGCTACGTCAAGTTAGGTTAACTTACATAATGTAAGGTGATGTTAACTTATATAATGTAAGGTGATGTTAACTTATATAATGTAAGGTGATGTTAACTTATATAATGTAAGGTGATGTTAACTTATATAATGTAAGGTGAGGTTAACTTATATAATGTAAGGTGATGTTAACTTACATAATGTAAGGTGATGTTAACTTATATAATGTAAGGTGATGTTAACTTATATAATGTAAGGTGATGTTAACTTATATAATGTAAGGTGATGTTAACTTATATAATGTAAGGTGATGTTAACTTATATAATGTAAGGTGAGGTTAACTTACATAATGTAAGGTGATGTTAACTTACATAATGTAAGGTGATGTTAACTTACATAATGTAAGGTGATGTTAACTTATATAATGTAAGGTGATGTTAACTTACATAATGTAAGGTGAGGTTAACTTACATAATGTAGGGTGATGTTAACTTATATAATGTAAGGTGAGGTTAACTTATATAATGTAAGGTGATGTTAACTTATATAATGTAAGGTGATGTTAACTTACATAATGTAAGGTGATGTTAACTTATATAATGTAAGGTGATGTTAACTTACATAATGTAAGGTGATGTTAACTTATATAATGTAAGGTGATGTTAACTTACATAATGTAAGGTGATGTTAACTTATATAATGTAAGGTGATGTTAACTTACATAATGTAAGGTGAGGTTAACTTACATAATGTAGGGTGATGTTAACTTATATAATGTAAGGTGAGGTTAACTTATATAATGTAAGGTGATGTTAACTTATATAATGTAAGGTGATGTTAACTTACATAATGTAAGGTGATGTTAACTTATATAATGTAAGGTGATGTTAACTTACATAATGTAAGGTGATGTTAACTTATATAATGTAAGGTGATGTTAACTTACATAATGTAAGGTGAGGTTAACTTACATAATGTAAGGTGATGTTAACTTATATAATGTAAGGTGAGGTTAACTTACATAATGTAAGGTGAGGTTAACTTACATAATGTAAGGTGATGTTAACTTATATAATGTAAGGTGATGTTAACTTATATAATGTAAGGTGATGTTAACTTATATAATGTAAGGTGATGTTAACTTACATAATGTAAGGTGATGTTAACTTATATAATGTAAGGTGAGGTTAACTTATATAATGTAAGGTGAGGTTAACTTACATAATGTAAGGTGAGGTTAACTTACATAATGTAAGGTGAGGTTAACTTACATAATGTAAGGTGATGTTAACTTACATAATGTAAGGTGATGTTAACTTACATAATGTAAGGTGAGGTTAACTTACATAATGTAAGGTGATGTTAACTTATATAATGTAAGGTGATGTTAACTTACATAATGTAAGGTGATGTTAACTTATATAATGTAAGGTGATGTTAACTTACATAATGTAAGGTGATGTTAACTTATATAATGTAAGGTGATGTTAACTTACATAATGTAAGGTGAGGTTAACTTACATAATGTAGGGTGATGTTAACTTATATAATGTAAGGTGAGGTTAACTTATATAATGTAAGGTGATGTTAACTTATATAATGTAAGGTGATGTTAACTTACATAATGTAAGGTGATGTTAACTTATATAATGTAAGGTGATGTTAACTTACATAATGTAAGGTGATGTTAACTTATATAATGTAAGGTGATGTTAACTTACATAATGTAAGGTGATGTTAACTTATATAATGTAAGGTGATGTTAACTTACATAATGTAAGGTGAGGTTAACTTACATAATGTAGGGTGATGTTAACTTATATAATGTAAGGTGAGGTTAACTTATATAATGTAAGGTGATGTTAACTTATATAATGTAAGGTGATGTTAACTTACATAATGTAAGGTGATGTTAACTTATATAATGTAAGGTGATGTTAACTTACATAATGTAAGGTGATGTTAACTTATATAATGTAAGGTGATGTTAACTTACATAATGTAAGGTGAGGTTAACTTACATAATGTAAGGTGATGTTAACTTATATAATGTAAGGTGAGGTTAACTTACATAATGTAAGGTGAGGTTAACTTACATAATGTAAGGTGATGTTAACTTATATAATGTAAGGTGATGTTAACTTATATAATGTAAGGTGATGTTAACTTATATAATGTAAGGTGATGTTAACTTACATAATGTAAGGTGATGTTAACTTATATAATGTAAGGTGAGGTTAACTTATATAATGTAAGGTGATGTTAACTTACATAATGTAAGGTGATGTTAACTTATATAATGTAAGGTGATGTTAACTTATATAATGTAAGGTGATGTTAACTTATATAATGTAAGGTGAGGTTAACTTATATAATGTAAGGTGAGGTTAACTTACATAATGTAAGGTGAGGTTAACTTAGCAAGATTCACCTACATTAACCCTAATTAAGCAAATCCAATCGAACATCAAAATGCAAAAAAATCTCTCCTTGTCTACCATTGTTATAGCTATGCTGGCTTGTGGGCCGCTAGTAGCAACAACCTGGTTGACCAGGCAGTCAACAATGCAGTCTGGCCTTAGACCGGGCTGCAAAGGTAGACCCTGGAGACCAGTATCAGGTGTGTGTTGGTGGGGGGGGGGAGGGAGGTTAGTGCGTGTGTCCAGCCTTGCTTGTGTGCTTTTTGTGAAGTGTGAGTCATGGTATACCAGGTGCATTGTGTACCCTGGTGGCCCATGTCCGAGCCCCAGTCCCTGACCAAGCCCCAGTCCCTGACCAAGCCCCAGTCCCTGACCAAGCCTCAGTCCCTGACCAAGCCTCAGTCCCGACCCAACCTCAGTCCCTGACCCAGTCCCAGTCCATGACCCAGTCCCTGACCCAGTCCCTGACCCAGCCCCAGTCCCAGTCCCTGACCCAGTCCCAGTCCCTGACCAAGCCCCAGCCCGTCCCTGACCCAGCCCCAGCCCCAGTCCCTGACCCAGCCCCAGCCCCAGTCCCAGTCCCTGACCCAGTCCCTGACCCAGCCTCAGCCCCTGATCCAGCCCCAGTCCCAGTCCCTGACCAAGCCCCAGCCCGTCCCTGACCCAGTCCCTGATCCAGCCCCAGCCCCAGTCCCAGTCCCTGACCCAGTCCCAGTCCCTGACCCAGTCCCAGTCCCTGACCCAGCCTCAGCCCCTGATCCAGCCCCAGTCCCTGACCAAGCCCCAGCCCGTCCCTGACCCAGTCCCTGACCCAGCCCCAGTCCCTGACCAAGCCCCAG
The DNA here is from genome assembly GCA_009830355.1 of Cherax destructor. Taxonomy (NCBI): domain Eukaryota; kingdom Metazoa; phylum Arthropoda; class Malacostraca; order Decapoda; family Parastacidae; genus Cherax; species Cherax destructor. The sequence continues at coordinate 6,476 of WNWK01045890.1, read as the reverse complement.
CCCCAGTCCCAGTCCCTGACCCAGTCCCAGTCCTTGACCCAGCCCCAGTCCCAGTCCCTGACCCAGTCCCTGACCAAGCCCCAGCCCGTCCCTGACCCAGCCCCAGCCACAGTCCCTGACCCAGTCCCAGTCCCTGACCCAACCTCAGTCCCTGACCCAACTTCAGCCCCTGATCCAGCCCCAGTCCCTGACCCAGCCTCAGTCCCGACCCAACCTCAGTCCCTGACCCAACTTCAGCCCCTGATCCAGCCCCAGTCCCTGACCCAGCCTCAGTCCCGACCCAACCTCAGTCCCTGACCCAACTTCAGCCCCTGATCCAGCCCCAGTCCCTGACCCAGCCTCAGCCCCTGACCCAGCCCCAGTCCCTGACTCAGCCCCAGTCCCTGACCCAGTCCCAGTCCCTGACCCAACCTCAGCCCCTGATCCAGCCCCAGTCCCTGGCCTCAGCCCCTGACCCAGCCCCAGTCCCTGACCCAGCCTCAGTCCCTGACCCAACTTCAGCCCCTGATCCAGCCCCAGTCCCTGACCCAGCCACAGTCCCTGACTCAGCCCCAGTCCCTGACCCAGCCTCAGTCCCGACCCAACCTCAGCCCCTGATCCAGCCCCAGTCCCTGACCCAGCCTCAGCCTCTGACCCAGCAGCAGTCCCTGACCCAGCCCCAGTCCCTGACCCAGCCCCAGTCCCTGACCCAGCCCCAGTCCCTGACCCAGCCCCAGTCCCTGACCCAGCCTCAGCCCCTGACCCAACCCCGACCCCTGAACAAACTCCAGCCCCTGACAAAACCCCGGCCCCTGACAAAACCCCGGCCCCTGAATCAACCCCGGCCCCTGAGCCAACCGCAGCCCCGGTCTCAGCCATACCTCCAACCACGATGACCACACTGTTAGTTACCATTTTGTCCTAGCCACATGTCGATTAAACACTAGTCCTGTTGTACTCACCTAATTGTACTCACCTAATTGTGGTTGCAGAGGTCGAGACTCAGCTCCTGGCCCCCCCCTCTTCGCTGTCCGCTACTGGGTCTCTGCTCTCCCTGCTCCATGAGCTTTATCATACCTCGTCTTAAAACTATGTATGGTTCCTGCCTCCACTATATCTTTCTCTAGACTATTCCACTTCCTGACTACTCTGTGGCTGAAGAAATGCTTCCTAACATCCCTTTGACTCATCTGAGTCTTCAGCTTCCAGTTGTGTCCCCTTGTTTCTGTGTTCCCTCTCTGGAACATCCTGTCACTGTCTACCTTGTCGATTCCCCGCAGTATTTTGTATGTCGTTATCATGTCTCCTCTGACCCTTCTTTCCTCCAGTGTTGTTAGTACTATTTCCCTCAACCTTTCTTCATAGGACAGACCCCTGAGTTGTGGAACTAACCTTGTCGCAAACCTTTGCACTTTCTCTAAGTTTCTTTACGTGCTTGACCAGGTGTGGGTTCCAGACTGGTGCTGCATATTCTAGTATGGGCCTGACGTACACGGTGTACAGTGTCTTGAACGATTCCTTGTTTAGGTAACGGAACGCTAATCTTAGGTTTGCCAGTCGCCCATATGCTGCCGCAGTTATCTGGTTGATGTGTGCCTCCGGAGACGTGCTTGGCGTTATACTCACCCCAAGGTCTTTCTCCTTTGCCGAGGTTTGTAGCCTTTGTCCGCCTAGCCTGTACTCTGTCAGCGGTCTTCTTTGCCCTTCTCCGATCTTCATGACTTTGCATTTGGTGGGATTGAATTCGAGAAGCCAGTTGCTAGACCAGATGTCAAGCTTGTCCAGGTCTGTTTGAAGTCCTGCTTGGTCCTCTTCCGATGTGATTCTCCTCATTAATTTCACATCATCTGCGAACAGAGACACTTCTGAGTCTATCCCATCCGTCATGTCGTTTACATATACCAAGAATAACACTGGTCCTAGAACTGACCCCTGCGGTATGCCGCTCGTCACAGGCGCCCACTGTGTGTGTGTGTGTGTTTGTGTGTGTGTACTCACCTAGTTGTGGTTGCAGGGGTCGAGTCATAGCTCCTGGCCCTGCCTCTTCACTGGTCGCTACTGGGTCACTCTCCCTGCGCCATGAGCTTTATCATACCTCTTCTTAAAGCTATGTATGGAACCTGCCTCCACTACATCGCTTCCCAAACTATTCCACTTCCCGACCACTCTGTGACTGAAGAAATACTTCCTAACATCCCTGTGATTCATCTGAGTCTTCAACTTCCAACTGTGTCCCCTTGTTGCTGTGTCCCATCTCTGGAACATTCTGTCTCTGTCAACCTTGTCAATTCCTCTCAGTATTTTATATGTCGTTATCATGTATCCCCTATCTCTCCTGTCCTCCAGTGTCGTCAGGTCGATTTCCCTTAACCTCTCCTCATAGGACATACCCCTTAGCTCCAGGACTAGTCTTGTTGCAAACCTTTGCACTTTCTCTAGTTTCTTTACATGCTTGGCTAGGTGTGGGTTCCAAACTGGTGCTGCATACTCCAGTATGGGCCTAACGTACACAGTGTACAGAGTCCTGAACGATTCCTTATTAAGATGCCGGAATGCTGTTCTTAGGTTTGCTAGGCGCCCGTATGCTGCAGCAGTTATTTGGTTGATGTGCGCCTCAGGAGTTGTGCCTGGTGTTATACTCACCCCAAGATCTTTTTCCATGAGTGAGGTTTGTAGTCTGTCCCCCTAGACTGTACTCTGTCTGCAGTCTTCTTTGCTCTTCCCCAATCTTCATGACTTTGCACTTGGTAGGGTTGAACTGTGTGTGTGTGTGTGTGTGTGTGTGTGTGTGTGTGTGTGTGTGTGTACTCACCTATTTGTGGTTGCAGGGGTCGAGTCATAGCTCCTGGCCCCGCCTCTTCACTGATTGCTACTAGGTCCTCTCTCTCCCTGCTCCATGAGCTTTATCAAACCTAGTCTTAAAACTATGTATGGTTCCTGCCTCCACTATGTCGCTTTCTAAGCTATTCCACTTCCTGACAACTCTATGACTGAAGAAATACTTCCTAACATCCCTTTGACTCATAGGAGTCTTCAACTTCCAATTATGACCCCTTGTTTCTGTGTCCCCTCTCTGGAACATCTTGTCTCTGTCCACCTTATCTATTCCTCGCAGTATTTTATATGTCGTTATCATGTCTCCCTAACCCTCCTGTCCTCTAGTGTCGTCAGGCCGATTTCCTTAACCTTTCTTCGTAGGACAATCCCTTAGCTCTGGGACTAGTCTTGTTGCAAATCTTTGCACTTTCTCTAATTTCTTGACGTGCTTGACCAGGTGTGGGTTCCAAACCGGTGCTGCATACTCCAGTATGGGCCTGACGTATATGGTATACAGAGTCTTGAATGATTCCTTAGTGAGGTATTGGAACGCTATTCTTAGGTTTGCCAGCCGCCCGTATGCTGCAGCAGTTATCTGATTGATGTGTGCCTCAGGAGATGTGCTCGGTATTATACTCACCCCAAGATCTTTTTCTTTGAGTGAGGCTTGCAGTCTTTGGCCACCTAGACTATACTCTGTCTGCGGTCTTCTTTGCCCTTCCCCGATATTCATGACTTTACATTTGGCAGGGTTAAATTCAAGGAGCCAGTTACTGGACCAGGCTTGCAGCCTGTCCAGGTCTCTTTGTAGTCCTGCCTGATCCTCGACTGATTGTGTGTGTGTGTGTGTGTGTGTGTGTGTGTGTGTAGTCTTCGCGCTCCAGCTGGTGTTGACGGCGTCGCACACCACACCAGAGGCATCTACCCCCATTCCCCTTCCCTAGGAGTTGCCATGGTCACCTCCTGTATAATAATAATAATAATAATAACTTTTATTTCTACAAGTACATGTACAAGGTACACAAGCCTAGCTGACATCAGTAAAATACTATTAGTATATAGAAAGCCCCTTGTTATGCAGAGCATTTCGAGAACATTAGGTCAATTTTGTCCCAGGATGCGACCCACCAGTCCACTAACACCCAGGTACCCATTTTATTGATGGGTGAACATTGGACAGCAGGTATCTTAAGGAAAAACGTCCTGATGTTTTCCAGCCGTACCGGGGATCGACCCCCGAACCACAGTATGTGAGCTGAGTGCGCCAACTATCAGTGAACACTTCAAACCCTCCCCTGGAGAGTTGTCATGGCACCTCCCTCATTACAACATTGCCTGAACACTTCAAACATAATAATAATAATTTATTTCATTGCAAGTTTACATCAAGATTTTGTAATTACAATAATGAATTGCAGTGCAAAGAGAGCCACTATCATGCCATGGCATTATTGGGAGACTAAATCTAATGGCTTATAGACTACTTAATACTAGAGAAATTGATCAAGTTTGTTATAGTTAAACATGTTTTTATTTATAGCAGTTAATAAGTTTACTCAAATTACAATCTGAGGATATTACATTGTGACAAGGTGAAAGTATTTTGTAGGTTGGTTATATCAATAGTAAATATTGAAATTATATTATGGGAAAATAACACTGAGCGTTATTGAAAGTAGTTTAGAGTATGAGGATGTTTCAAGTTGGTGTGAGGTAGTATTGTTTTGGGCAGGTAGTATTTATAATGTAGTATTTATTTATGTATGAACTTTGCGTATCTAGTTTTGAAGTTTTAAGATTTAGGTAATTGGGAGATTTTTTGGTTGAATTGAGTATTGTTTAGGGTGAGTAGGTGGTTTTTGAGAAAACCTGCCCTGGGGAGCTGCTATGATCACTTTCTGCACCAAAACATTCGCTACACACCTTAAATGACTCTAGCAAAAAATATTCCATAGATATATACATATTTTACTAATAAAATGTGTATTTGTGTTAAATGCTGGAGGCTGACTTCTTGCTGGAGCCTCAAGTGTGACCACTCGCCCGCACGTATGACCTAGTCACCTTACCCCTAGTGCGTTTAGCGCTTCTTTTTTATAATAATAATAATAATAATAATAATAATAATAATAATAATAATAATCACCTTACACATATTACCTCTGTTCACCTACAGTAGCATTAAATAGATAAATGGTTGTTAATCAACTATTGTGGGCCATATTTTTGGGAAGACGACCTCATCTGAGATCAGCCACACTGCAGGTGCCTGGAGTTGTGTTTCATTGTGTTTCAAAACTGTGTTTCTTCCTTGTCACAGTTGTACAAAGATCTGTGCAAAGCTACATTGTGGTTCAACAAGGATGTATCCTTAGGTTGCTCATCTCTTGCATGGCTAAACAAAACTTATATATACTATACTTGCCTTCCTAGGGCCACCAGTAGTAATTCCTCACAGGTTGGCATGCTCTCTCTCTCTCTCTCTCTCTCTCTCTCTCTCTCTCTCTCTCTCTCTCTCTCTCTCTCTCTCTCTCTCTCTCTCTCTCTCTACACACACACACACACACACACACACACACACAGGATACAGGAAGCTGAAGGGGAAACTTATGAAGCAAGAAGACAAGGGAGAAAAATGCGATTGAAAACATCATGAAAGCAATAGGAGAAGATGACATGACCCAGCTGGCAAATTTTCTGAGAATAGGGGATTTGCAAGAGGAAGAATCCGGCCAGTCAAAGTAATTTTCAAAGCAGAATTGACTCGAAACAGGATCCTGCAGGAGAAAGCAAGACTAAGGGATATGTCAGAGTACCGGAGGGTGTATCTCGACCGCGACAGAACACGGGAAGAAAGACAGAAACTGAAAGAGAGGTACAGAGACAAAAGGAGGAAGAGAGATGGACAGGAGAACCCAGACTCAGGAGGAAGCTCTAATACAACCACCTTCAGATGTTCCCCAACCTGGACAACCCCAATGCAACCAAACAACCTAACCCAAACACACATGCCATACCCAATGATTCCACCCACCTCATTACAAACTCCACCTTCACACCAACCACCCATAGTTTCCCATCAGATCTCCCACTTTCCCAACCCCAACATACCCCCCAGATTACGGTTTTAGAAAAGAAGTTAAAGGTTTGGTATACAAATGCAGATGGTATAACAAATAAATGTGAGGAGTGGCATGAAAGAATAAAGGAGACATCCCCAGACATAATAGCACTCACAGAAACGAAACTCACCAGGATGATAACAGATGCAATCTTCCCACCCGGATATCAAATCCTCAGGAAAGATAGAGGGAGCAGAGGGGGAGGAGGAGTTGCACTGCTCATTAAGAACAGGTGGGGATTTGAGGAAGTGGAAGGAATGGATGGAATGGGTGAAAGGGACTACATAGTAGGAACAATTCAGTCTGAGGGCCATAAGGTGGTAATTGCTGTAATGTACAACCCGCCACAGAACTGCAGGAGGCCAAGAGAAGAATACGACGAGAGCAACAGAGCAATGGTAGACACACTAGCCGAGGTAGCCAGAAGAGCCCACATGGGGAGAGCAAAGTTACTAGTTATGGGTGATTTCAATCACAAAGAGATTGATTGGGAAAACCTAGAGCCCCATGGGGTCCTGAATCATGGAGAGCCAAGATGATGGATGTGGTACTGGAAAA
>WNWK01045889.1:12500-14539 GCA_009830355.1 Cherax destructor | reverse complement strand
TGTACCGGATTTTTGCAGTGTTACTGTGAGGGGCAGTGTTACTGTGAGTTTTGCAGTGTTCCCTGGTGAGGCTGTAGGCAGGTGGTGTTGCAGTTTTTACTGTGAGGGGCAGTGTTCCGTGAGGGGCAGTGTTACTGGGAGTGTTGGTTTTACTGTGAGTGTTAGTGTTACTGTGGGTTGCAGTTTACTGGGGGTTTGCAGTGTTACTGTGAGTGTTGGGTGTTACTGTGAGTGTTGGTGTTCTGTGGGGGCAGTGTTCCCGTGAGGTGCAGGTTACTGTGAGTGTTGCAGGCAGTGGAGGGGCAGTGTTCCGGAGTGTTGGTTTTACTGGGAGGTTGGTTTTACTGTGAGGCAGTGGTTACTGGAGGTTTTGGGAGTACGGGGGCAGTGTTACTGTGAGTGTTGGTACCGTGAGTGCGGTGTTCCTGAGGGGAAAAGTGTTACTGTGAGGAAAAGTTGATGATTGAAGGTTAGGAGTGCTTATTTTACTGTGAGGTTGGTTTTACTGTGAGGGGAAAGTGTTCCTGGTGTTGGTGTTTCGTGAGGGGGCAGTGTTACTGTGAGGTGCATTTGTTACTGGGGAGGTTGCAGTGTTTACGTGAGTGTTGAGTGACCTGTGAGTGTTGGTGTTACTTTAGGTTGAAGTGTTGCATGAGTGTTGAGGTTACTGTGAGTTTGAAGGTACCTGTGATGTTCCGTGTTACTGTGAGTGTTGCAGTGTTACTGTAGTGTTGGTGTTACCGTGAGTGTTGCAGTGTTACTGTGAGTGTTGAAATGTTCCCTGTGAGTGTTGCGTGTTACTGTGAGTGTTGAGTGTTACTGTGAGTGTTGCAGTGTTACTGTGAGTGTTGCAGTGTTACTGTGAGTGTTGCAGTGTTACTGTGAGTGTTGGTGTTACTGTGAGTGTTGCAGTGTTACTGTGAGTGTTGAGTGTTACTGTGAGTGTTGCAGTGTTACTGTGAGTGTTGCAGTGTTCGTGAGTGCGGCAGTGTTACTGTGAGGGGCAGGTTACGTGAGTGGCAGTGTTACTGGAGTGTTGAGTGTTACTGTGAGTGTGCAGTGACTGTGAGGTGCAGTGTTACTGTGAGGTTGCAGTGTTACTGTGAGGGCAGTGTACTGTGGAGGTTGGTGTTCCCGTGAGGTTGCAGTGTTACCGTGAGTGTTGCATGTTATGTGAGGGGCTGTTGCAGTGAGTGTGCAGTGTTACTGTGAGTGGAGTTTACTTGAGTGTTGCAGTGTTACTGTGAGTGTTGCAGTGTTACCGTGAGTGTTGCAGTGTTACTGTGAGTGTTGCAGTGTTACCGTTAGTGTTGCAGTGTTACGGTTAGTGTTGTAGTGTTACTGTAAATGTTGCAGTGTTACTGTGAGTGTTACTGGTTTTTGCAGTGTTAGCAAGAGTGTTCAGTGAGGGCGGTGTTACTGTGCTAAAGTGTTACAGTGACTGTTACAGTGATGTTACAGTGTTAGTGTTACCTGTTATGTGATGTTAAGTTAAGGAGTGCTACAATGTTGCAGTGAGCGTCAGTGTTACAGTGGGGGTTTCAGTGTTTCAGTGGAAAACTAGAGCCAGTTTACACTGTAATCGCTTATCTGGTTAAAAAAAACAGCTAGAGAACTAAAGAACACTAAAAATTTGATGAGGTGAAGATCAAAACAATAAGTGTTAATTAACTTCATGGTGACGTCTGGAAAAAGGCACTGACGTCAATATAACAGATAAACAGCACTGACCAAATAACAGATGACCAGCACTGGCGCAATATAAAGATGACCGCACGGGGTCAATATAACAGATGAACAGACTGACGTCAATAAAAATGACCAGCACTGACGTCAATATAACAGATGACCAGCACTGGCGTCAATATAACAGATAAACAGCATTGACGTCAATATAAGATGAACAACACTGACGTCAATATAAAGTACCAGCACTGGCGTCAATATAAAGTGGACGCACTGACGTCAATATAAAGATGCAGCCACGTCAATATAAAGATGAACAGCCTGACGTCAATATAACAGATGACCAGCACGTG
>WNWK01045889.1:0-10000 GCA_009830355.1 Cherax destructor | reverse complement strand
GGGGTTACTTAGATTGGGTGTTTTTTTTACTTTAGGTTTTAAAAAATTTTTTTTTTACATCACTGTCAATAAAAAAAATATGTCTATAAATTTTTGAAAAAAAAAAAAAATTGGGTTTTTTTTTTTTTTCAAGGGTTCGGCAAGCAATTTTCTGTCTGTCTTCAGAAAACACCGGGGAAGGAGTGGGGTGCTCTCCTGTCTAAAAACCCTCCTGTCTTCCTACCCATACCAATTACCAACCCAGTTTTTAAAACCCCCCGGCCCCCCCCTTTTTTTTTTTTTTAATTTTTTTCGATCTTTAAAAAAAGAAATGGCCCCTTGAACCTTTTTTTTTCCCGATTTTTTTTTTTTTTTTTGTGGAACGTGGGCCCCCCTTTTCCCGGGGACAGGGCCGTTATATCTCATCCTCGACTGCACCCCCCCTACGACTTTGGCCCCCTCCCCCCTCATGGACGTAATATATAAATTTTTCCCCAATGCCTTACTTCCTTGTCATGAACACACCCGAAAATAACCAATGAATGATCCATTGTCAGGAAATTTCCCCAAAAAATGATTTTACGTTAACAAAAACTGTGCCCCCAACATATGTCCACCAATATCTGTGTTACCAAAAATCTTGGGTTTCCTAATATCTGTGTGCTACCTAATATCTGTTTACCAATATCTGTGGCACCTAATATCTTGTGCTCCTAATTCTGTGTGCTACCTAACAAAAAATAACGAGGAAAACCTCCCGTGGTTTTTTAAAAGTACCTTATGGGAAAAGGGGAGGGGGAAAGATTGTCTGAGAAGAAATGTTAGGAAGCGAAAGTGTAACAAGCGGGGGGTTCCCCGGGGGTCGGCGGAGCACTTTGTTTTTTTGGGGGATAATCCAATGACTTTAAAATATATTTTCCCCCTTTCAGATGGTGTAAAATTAATGAGAATTAATAGGGCGAGATCAAGAAAAATCTGCAAGTGGACCTGAATGGTTTCGGGACGGGGCAGACAAGTTGGCTAGGATTTCCCTTTAAAAAAGCAAAGGGTTTTAAAAAAAAATTTGGGAAAAAGGTAAAAAAGACAAAAAAAGAGTATGGAACGAGGAATTAGAAGAGTAACCCGGGGAAAAAAAAACCTAACGGGATCATAGTATCAAGCATATCGCCAGGGGGGGATAACTGAATAACCTCAGGGGGAATGTTCCTTTGGGGAAACAAACCCGGGTCAGGAATCTCATTATCATTCATCTCTATAGGGACGTATGTCAGTCCTATCTTCCCGAAAGGGGGCATCAGCATGGTACCCTCACGTAATAATGCTTGTGAATAAATTGGAAAACGGGCAAAACACAACAAGACTAGTCCTGAAGCAAAGGGAAAAAAGGCTATGAAGGGGGGCTAAAAAATCTGAACCCGCGTCACTAGAGGATGAAAGAAGATTGGAACACGATAACGACATGCAAAATAATCAGAAGACTTATAGGGTGGACCTGGATGCACTGTTCCAGAGGAGGGGGAAACCAAACACCAGGGCACAGTTGGGAAAATTAAACATGGATAATTTAAGGGGGTGTCAGGGAAATATTTTTTCAGCCCGAGGTTTCACAAAAAGGGAAAAGAATGGAGGAAATATACCCGGGTCCCCAAAACCCAAATTTTTAAATTTTTGAAATTTTAGGACATGCTAGGCAATGGGGGGGTAAATTCCCATTGACAAATTGGCAGGGCCAGGGGGCTGAGACTTTACCCCCCCCGACCAAAAAAAAAATGGTGAACACCCCCTTACGTCGGGGGACACGGGCCCCCCCTAGAAGTAGTGCAAAAAACTTTAATAATATGAAAGATGGACGCCCCTTCGTTGAGTCCCTAACCTTGGTGAAGGAGGTAATACATGCGGGTAACGGAGAAGTTAATAAGTATGCCATGGTCATCTGTCATCCTGCAGCCCCGGCCCCTCTGTCATCCTGCAGCCTCCCCGGTCATCTGTCATCCTGCAGCCTTCATGGTCATCTGTCATCCTGCAGCCTTCATGGTCATCTGTCATCCCGCAGCCTCCATGGGTTTTCTCTCATCCTGCAGCCCCCCTGGTCATCTGTCATCCTGCAGCCTCCCAATGGTCATCTGTTATCCTGCAGCCTTCTTGGTCATCCCCATTCTGCAGCCTCCTTGGTCATCCATCATCCTACAGCCTCCTTGGTCATCCGTCCCTGCCCCCTCCGCCATGCCAGCAATCTCATGTCTTAGCCCTTTTGGTAATTTTGTTGGAAACTTCAAATTTTCCATGACTATATTTGATAAGTATACATCGGGGCAATTTTAATGTAATGTCAGATGTTTCCCTTTTGGAGCCTATTTTAACCCTTTTTTTAAGGAGACAAAGGGTTGCACGCAGCCAATTACCTTTAGCGTGCATTAGGTTAAACCAAACCAATTTTTTCACTGAAAAGGGAAAAAAAAAAGTTATTGCAGTATAAAAAAAACAGAAAGGAAAATAAGGGAAAACCCAGGAAGGAACAATATAATTTTTTTTGTGTGATGATGAATAGTCTGAATAAAGAATTTAGGGTCCATCTATAACTCACGGGGGGAATGGTGTGTCTGGGAGAGCGGGATTGCCCCAAATGTTTGCCCAGATTAAGGCCAGCGCGAGGGTTTCCCCGGGGCCCACCCAAAAAGCCAGGTTTAAAACCTAATGGGGTTGGAAAACCCTTTGGGGGGTCTAAAAAAAAATTGGAAATTTTTGGGAAGGGGTTTAAATCAAAGGGGAAACTGAACATTTTATTGGGGGTTTTAAATGTAATCGGGGCTGAAAATTTTTGGGGAAAAATGTTGACCTAAAAGCAGTATTCTTATGAAATGAAGGTTATATTAATCATCCATATTTTAAGGAAAGTAAACATGATACACAAATAAGGGAAGGTTTCAGTTTTTCCCCCGTTTATTTGATAAACATAAAAAAAACAATACCGTGACTGGAAAATGCACAAATAACCTACTTCTACTACTTTTCCAATACCACCTTACCACTTCCACTTTTTCTTCCCTTTGGCCCCTCCCTCCCCTCCTCTATATACCGGGCCCCCACTCTTTGTCAGTGCGACTTTTTTAAATGGTTCATTGGGCCGCTCAAGCCCCCCCCCCCCCCCCCCCCCCCCCCTCTCTCTCTCTCTCTCTCTCTCTCTCCTATTTTGCATGTTATTTGTCTAATTTGCATAAAACTAAAGATTAATAAACATTATCCAGCCCGAAAAGGGTTTAAAAAACCTTTTTTGCAATTAATGTATGTATATTCATCATTTGTAGACCCCCGAGGATTTAATTCAAATCCTTATGTTCATGTAATGAAGGCATGAATAGTCATTCCCCAAAGTTTACGTAATAAGGGGAAACAATAAACTTTTATCTTTATCGGGGAATAAAAAAAAAACAACAAAACCGTTTACAACGACGTTTTGGTCCGACTTTTACCGTTTCAAGTCTTGTAAAAATAGACGAAGTAGCAAGTAGACAAACATTATTAACTACGTCAGTGTAAATATTTCAGATGGGGGTTTTTTTTTTAGTATCATTTTTTGCTTAACTATATTTTGGGAAAAAAAAAAAAATGATGGGGAAAACCATTTAAAACAGTACTGATAAGGGCGAATGAATAGAAGCTATAAGATAGAGATAAAAACATTTAAAAAAAGAAACGAACAAACTTTATTTCTTTTGCGATATACAAAAAAGTTTACACGTAATAAAAAGTGGGGTTTTCAAAAAATGGACCCTTTTAAAAGATATTTTAAACGGGGCCATCTCTTTTTAAAAGATTTCAAGCGAAGAAAAACCCCCTAGGAAAAAAAAAGGTCATTTGAAAAGAGTAAGAATAAAGGCTGGATAAAGGGGATAGGAAGGAAAAAAAAGTGGTGAGACAAGCAAGCAGAAGACGACAAAGGGTGAAGAAATAAATACCAAGTGAAATAAAGACTGAAAAAAAGGGGAAACTTTTTTTTTGATCAAAGTGGGTTCGGGATGGAGAGGGGGGCACGGGGTTACGGAGATGGAGACGGGGTCACAGCGGGTTACGGGAAGGGGGGGTCCACAACAAAAAGTGAAGTCAGAAAGCATACCTAAGTGTTTGTCGGTGGAAAATAAGAGGGGCCCCGGGGATTCCAGATCTCCCCCTTCCCCCTACCCCCCCTCAACCCCTTCCCCCCCCCCTTTAACCTTGAAGGGCCCACCAGAACCCCCCCCCAAAAAAAAAAAAAATCTTTATACCAATAAAAGTTTTATTTTTTTTTCAAATACACATGGATATGAACGTTTGATTCCGCGTTTGTCAAAAAAAAAGTAAGAAATGACACCCTTAGAGAATATGAATTAAAATTTATTAATCTGATTACCTTCACGGCGCTTGCCGAGGAGGTTTTAGCCCCCACCATAAACTTCGGGTTTAGCGCCTAATTTGATAATAATAATAATAAGCCACCCCCCGCCGAATGACCAACGCGCAGTGCCTCAGGAAACCCAAATGCCAACACAAAGGAAAACTATATAATCTGCACACCCTTTTAGTCCAGCCGCCTGTGGATCAGCCCTTTGGGGGGAAAAATCCACAGAACCATAACGGTTATAATGGATATAAATGGGTGGACGGACGAGGATGACGATTGCCCCTGGAGGGGTCCCTGGTACGTGTGTCCTGGCGTGTGCCGGGTGTCCCCGGCGTGCCCCGGTACGGGCCCCTGGATGTTTTCCCTGGTACGTGTCCCTGGTCGTGTCCCGGTACGTGTCCCTGGCGTGTCCCGGTACGGGTCCCTTTGTGTCCCTGGTACGGGCCCCTGGACGTGTCCTTAGAGTCCCTGGTACCTTTTTTTTGGGCCCCACGGGGACCAAAATATATTTTCAAAAATTTTTTAATTTAATTTTCGCTCTGTGATGATGATGATGATGATGATGATGATGATGATGGGTGATGATGATGGGTGATGATGATGATGATAACGATGACATTTTTATAAATTTCTTTTTGTGTGGGGATAACCACGAGATCTTGATAGGGGGGAATTCCAAAAGACAGGGCTCCAGCTTTTGGAACGAAATCTCTGAAGGGAAGCTGCAGAACCCAAGGAAAGCGATGATACCCCATCGTCTTAAATCTCCCACCAGGAAGTTTTCATTCCAAAGTACAAACCCATCCCCGTGGGGTTGGGCCTTACCTTTTTTTTCCCGCTTTTACCGCAATACAGAGCTGGGAAAACCCCACCCTATATTAATTTTGTTTAATAAAAAAAAAACAATGATGGGCAGGGCTTTGTTCCCTCCGGCATCGTCTTTGATGATTCCGTTTCATCCGTGAGTGCCCTCCCCGCTTTTTTTCGCTTTTTGGGCGTCGGGGTCTGAGGAGGACGTTTTGGGCCCCTCTCTTTGCTTTGCATGTAACCGCCGTCAAGCTGAGACCCCCGGGCCCCCATTTGCCTCTTTTTTGGTTTATTTATAGAAATGATATTCGCTAAATTTTTCCCCCTCCTATTTTTTTGTATGGTGGTTTTAAATGAGTACATTTAGACCCAAAAAAAACGTATGAACACGGCATAAAACTTTCTCTTACACCCAGCGCATACACAGGGATAAAGCAGGATTTGGGCGTCATGACACAAAAGAAGAAGGAAAGGGGAGATACATCCAACATACATCATACTCTGAGAAATGAGGATTTATACAACGCGACGTTTCTCAAAAATAACCATAATAAGTGCAAAAAAGAGACTAGGGGGTCCTTTGACTCATGGGGGAATAAGAACTTTTTTCCATAGTGTCAGGGGGCCAAGAACTCATCAAATAAAAACGAAAATTTTAAAGAAACATTTAAACTTCAAAAAATAACATGATAAAAGTAAATAGGGCATCCAACTGGAAAGTCAAGAGGCGGGCCCAAAATTGAATCTCAAACCCCAAAAAACCAACTAATGATTAAATTAAATCACACACACACCCCGAATAACAAATACAGACACACAAAACACACACTTTTTTTGTATCAAGGACTAAAAAAAAATTTTAACTTGTGACTTTATTGGCCAGGTTTCGGGGCATAAAATCTTTGTTAAAAATATCTACAAGTCAATCAGGGAAGACTCCCCCACGGGAGGAGAAAAACAAATTTGCATCGTCCACCAAACTTTGGCTTACTCCATAATAATAAATCATAGATATGAAACTGACTACACGTAACCTAAAACAAGTTCCAAAGGAGTCCCCAAACCTTTGCTGACTACCCCTCCTTTTATAGGACCTGGGGGGAGCCCGTTGAGTGCTCTTTGTTTTTCTCTGTTAAAGCCTTTGGCCTTTTTCCCCGGCTGCGTTCACTGCCTCTGCTGTTATCATTGAAAGTAGCACCTTCCCAAGCCCAAGTCACTTTGTCTAACTTTTTGGGGTTATCCTTTTCCGGTAATTGATTAGGTGTGCCACCCCAAAAAACTTACCAAGGGACTGGGAAAAAAAATCCGCGAGGCCCCTTCACCAACCCACCAGTCTTTGGGCCCCTTTTCACTGACCAGTGTCATAACTTAGGGCCAATCTGCATGACGGCCTGGCAAAACCTGAAGAGTTGAGGTTGGTTTGTACTTAAAAGTAAATAGTTACGACCTTTAGTAGGGTAAAATATTTCCTAGGGAAAATATTATAAAATGCGAGTAATGGATGTTCCAAACTTTATTAACATCCGAGGAGGTTGTGCCATTTCCTTCATCATTATTTTAGCGTGCTGATCATCTTGTTATGAAACTATGGAATTTTTCCCGGGGGGAACTTTCCTTCATTTAAACCCAAATATTTCCTAGAAATACACGGGAGCCCCCTTTCCGGCCTCCCCAACTTTGGCCACTTACCAGGGGGAATATGACATGAAAGGGGGGAATGAAAACACGGGGAAAATTTTTTGTCCCCCCTGCGTCCTACTGTCCCGCGCTGGGGAAGACTTTTTTAGTTCCCGGGGGATCTTGATAGGGATGCATTGGGGGTGGGGTTTAAAAATTTTTTATGGGGGATTGTTTATTTTTTTGAAGTGCAAAACTAGTGTGGGGTTTATGTGTTTTTATGTATGTGTGTGTGTGTGTGTGTGTGTGTGTGTGTGTGTGTGTGTGTGTGTGTGTGTGTGTGTGTGTGTGTGTGTTTTTTGGGGCGAAGGGGGGGGGGGGTTCCATCCTCCGTCCCCAAATTTTGGGGTCCATCAGTGGGACTTTTGGGAAAAAACCCCTTTAAAAAATTTGGGTTTTTTTTAAACAAACGATCATTTATATAAATAATCAGAATTACTGTATATGATTCTTTTCTTCCCAATTTTCGCTTTTTAAAAAAATTTTTAAATTTCCCAAGCTTTACATGTCAGAACTGCAGGTACAGTTGTTTTTGGTTTTCCCCAGCATTATAAGTTAAACTTACCCAATCACTAAGCTTAAACACCCAGCAATAAGCTTCAGCTGAACAGAGCACTTCACTTGGAAACACCAAAAAAGAACATTTCCCGGATCAGCCCCCCTTTTCCTGGACAGCCTCAATCAAAAAAAAAATTTTGTCCATTTTATCTTTTTTGGTCGTGATCAAAAAAATTTAAAACCCAAATTAAAACCCCGGAAAAAAAGGGCCCCTTTATGATTTCTAAATTATCAACGACCTGCCCTTGATAATGTAAAAAATAAAGGGCTTTAATTTTTTTTTTTCGTAGGGGTTGTTTTTATTTATACCCCTCTTGACTGTGATCTCATTGTTTTTAAAAAACTTGGGGGTTTTAAAAAATTTGAATATCATGAATTTTAAAAAAATTCACCTTTTCAGGTTCCTTCCTCGGTGGGAATATTTTTTTTCCTCGTTAATAAAAAAAAATTTTTAAAAGGGGGTAAATATCTTTAGAACAAGTCAAGAAACAGTATACTTTAATTGAGACGATGCCTGGGGGACCCGGCCTTGCCCCTTGAAATTTTTGTAAATCAAGACGCGTTGTAATGAATGACCAAAAATTTGCAAAAGAGTTCGGGGAAAGGCTTGTAGAAAAAAAAAGACCCCTTTTTTTTCTTTAATATGAAGTTATCAGCTGCAATCAGATTGGAAGATTTTGGGTGGGGCGTGTCTGAATGTGAGTTCCTGCAGGTTCTTGTTCTCTGGGGTTTTCCCGGGTTTTTGTCTTATTGCATTTTTTCCCTGTTCGTTGTCTCTGCTTTTTCTTGAGGCTGCTGCTGCCCTGAAAACCTGGAGCTTAATACTCAGGTGTTTTTCATAAACATTTTCTAATTTTGTCCCCCCTAGGGTTTATTTCATTTTTTAAAACCCCTTTTTTCTCAGCCCTCAGCGTCATCTCAACACATTTTTATGAGCCACACTAAAGTCCCCATCTTCCTTCTTTCTTGCCGTTTCCCTTTCCCAGTACCACTTTCTTCCCGACCCAGTTATCCCTTCACCCCCCACATCACCCCCTTTTTTTATTCCTTTTTTCCCCTTTTCTCCCTGGGCCCTTTCCCCTTCTACCTTTCCTTGGTCTTGTCCCAACACTCAGCCCCAAGGTATCTTCCCCTTTAAACCCTGACTGTGACAGCAGCAAATTTGGGGTCGGCAATCTATTTTTACCTGCCGGGCTGGGTTTAAACGGACCCCTTTTATGAGGCCAAAAACCTCCCCCCAGGGGGGGACCTCTAGTGGTCGTCAGATCTTCCACTTCTACACCTTTCCCCCCCAAGGGTAGTACCTAGTCTGTACCTATTTCTTTAACTCATGCTTCAAGAAACTTTATTCACGTAAAAGGGATATCAATGTTTAAAATCTTGAGATTTTAAATTTCTGCAATTGTTCCATAGGTTTCGGGTTATTAGGGCCCCTATAGAGGAAACTGTATATGATGGATCGCACAGCGTCCGTAGAAGGAGGGACAGCTCCCTCTTTTCAACCAAGAGCCCTTCACTAGCATCATGGCCACAGTTCGAGAACTGTCCCATTTAAAGTATTTCCCTTTTTTCTTTTCAATCTTCGCCTCACCCCCTTAATTAAAAAGTAGATTATCCCAACTGGAATAAAAAAGCAGTTAGTCCTTCCCCCTTTATTGTCCTCACTGTGAAAAAAATAGTAGATAGCGTTTTGTACTGTTTTTTTTTCTTATACTCATATTTAAGTCCTTGTATTTTCCTTTTTCCCCCAAAACACCAATAGGATTTTTTTTCTCCCCTTTTTTACCCCCGATGCTTGGCGGGCTTCGGCAGCGGTCAGAGTATTGAGAACTTTCTGAGCGGATAACCAAAATTTTGGTTCCCCCCCTTTGAGTTTTGGTATCTTCAGAGTTTTGTGCGTTCCCTAATTCGGGTTTGGGTTTAAGTTCGTCCCAAAACAAACCCGCCTCACAAACACAGAGGCATCTCCCCCAAGGCAAGTAAAGTTTTACGAACTCTCTCTTTTCCAAGGGAAAAATTTCCCAAAAAAGCTGCCAGGGGGGGAAAAAAATTTCGAAATTTAATGGACTTTGGGGATTGTTTTGGGGTCCCGGTAGCCAGGGGCTAAAAAAAAAATTTAAAAAATATAGTTATGCTTTCATTATTAAAACACGGCTATACCCCTATCCCTTCACCAGTAACTTAGAAAATGGGGAAAAAAGTTACGAAGTGATTCAAAATTTTTTTTATACGACCTCTTAAAAATGTCACGAATTCCTGCTTAAAATTTTTTTTTTTTATTTTTAAAACCTGTTTTGTTTTCCGGGGGGGAAAAAAGGAAATGTTTCTTTAGAATACCAACTGGGAAATTTCAAGGAACTGGGTTACGTGGGAAAAGGGAAAAATGGGGTGTGGAAGGGAAGAGGAAAGGGGGGCCGGGAAAAAAAAGGGGAAGGATGGAAAAGGGGGGCATAAAAAAGGAGTTTTGAGTTTAATCGATGATGTTGGGGGGGGGGGAAAGAGAAAGAGAGAGAGAGAGAGAGAGAGAGAGAGAGAGAGAGAGAGAGAGAGAGAGAAGAAAGACAGACAGACAGACAGACAGAAAAAAAAGGGGTTAAAAAT
>WNWK01045888.1:0-14539 GCA_009830355.1 Cherax destructor | reverse complement strand
TGCCCCTACCATCCACAGGATGGATAGGGTCTTGCGCTACCTCCACAGGAGGGATATATCTTGGCTACCGTCCACAGGATGGATATTTTTTGCGCTACCATCCACAGGATGGATAGGGTTTGGCGCTCCCCTCCACAGGATGGATAGGGTCGGGCCTCCCGTCCACAGGATGGATATGCTTTTCCTACCGTCCACAGGAGGGGATAGGGTTTTGCGCTCCCGGGTCCACAGGTTTAATAGGGCCTTGCCTCCCGGGGTCCAAGGATGGATATGCTTTTGCGCTACCGTCCACAGGATGGATATGCTTTTGGCGCTACCTCCACCAGGAGGATATGCCCCCGCGTTTACCGTCCACAGGATGGATATCCCTTTGCGCTACCGTCCACAGGATGGATTTTTGCCTTTGCCTACCCCACAGGATGGTTTGGCTTTTGCGCTACCGTCCACAGGATGGATATGCTCTTGCGCTACCGTCCACAGGATGGATATGCCCCTTGCCAAAGTCCACAGGATGGATATGTTTTTGGCCTACCGTCCACAGGATGGATTTTTATGTTTTGGGGCCGGGCTACCGTCCACAGGATGGATATGCTTTTGGCTACCCCCAACGGGAGGGGATATGCTTTTGCGCTACCGTCCACAGGATGGATATGTTTTGCGCTCCCGCCCAAAAGGATGGATAGGGTCTTGCGCTCCCGGGTCCACGGATGGATATGCTCTTGCGCTACCGTCCACAGGATGGATGGGGGCTTTGGCAAATTTCCACAGGGGGGATATGTTTGCGCAACCCCACAGGTTGGATATTTCACTACCTTTCCAAAGGATGGATAGGGTTTTGCGCTCCGCCCCAAAGGATGGATATGCTTTTTGGCGCTCCGTCCACAGGATGGATATGCTCTGGCTACCATCCACAGGATGGATATGCTCTGCGCTACCGTCCACAGGATGGATATGCTCTTGCCCCACCGCCCAAAGGAGGGAATATGCCCCCGCCTCCCTTCCAGGGGGATGGATATGTTTTGCCTACCTCCACAGGAGGGGATATGCTCTTGCGTTTCCCGTCCACAGGATGGATATGCTTTTGCGCTACCGTCCACAGGATGGATATGTTTCGCTACCTCCACAGGATGGATATGTTTGCCCCACCTCCAAGGTTTGGATATGCTTTTGCGCTCCGCCCAAAGGATGGATATGCCTTGCGCACCGTCCACGGGATGGATATGGTCTTGCCTACCGTCCACAGGATGGATAGGGTCTTGCGCTCCCGTCCACAGGATGGATATGCTTGCCTACCGTCCACAGGATGGATATGTTTCCGTTACCGTCCACAGGAGGGATATGCTCTGCGCTCCGTCCACAGGATGGATATGCCTTTCCCTACCGTCCACAGGATGGATATGTTTGGGTACCATCCAAAATTTGGGATATGCTTTTGCACTCCCGCCCAAAGGATGGATATGGTTTTGGGGCTACCTCCACAGGATGGATATGCTCTTCCGCTACCGTCCACAGGATGGATATGCTTTTGCGCTACGGTCCACAGGATGGATATGTTTGCGCTACCGTCCACAGGATGGATATCCCACTTGCGCTACCGTCCACAGGATGGATATGGTCTTGCGCCCCCGTCCACAGGATGGATATGTTTTGGGCCCCCGTCCACAGGATGGATATTTTTGCGCTACCGTTCCACGGATGGATTTTTTTTCTTGCGCTACCGTCCACAGGATGGATATGCTCTTGCGCTACCGTCCACAGGATGGATATGCTCTTGCGCTACCGTCCACAGGATGGATATGCTCTTGCGCTACCGTCCACAGGATGGATATGCTTGCGCTACCGTCCACAGGATGGATATGCTCTTGCGCTACCTCCACAGGATGGATATGCTCTTGCGCTACCGTCCACAGGATGGATATGTCTTGCGCTATGTCCACAGGATGGATATGCTCTTGCGCTACGTCCACGGGATGGATATGTCTTGCGCTACCGTCCACAGGATGGATATGCTCTTGCGCTACTTCCACAGGATGGATATGCTCTTGCTACCGTCCACAGGATGGATATGTCTTGCGCTACCGTCCACAGGATGGATATGGTCTTGCGCTACCGTCCACAGGATGGATATGCTCTTGCGCTACCGTCCACAGGATTGATATGCTCTTGCGCTACCATCCACAGGATGGATATGCTCTTGCGCTACCGTCCACAGGATGGATATGTCTTGCGCTACCGTCCACAGGATGATATGGTCCTGCGCTACCGTCCACAGGATGGATATGCTCTTGCCTACCGTCCACAGGATGGATATGTCTTGCGCTACCGTCCACAGGATGGATATGCTCTGCGCTACCGTCCACAGGATGGTATGTTTGCGCTACCTCCAGGATGGATATGGTCTTGTGCTACCATCCACAGGATGGATATGCTCTTGCGCTACTATCCACAGGATGGATATGTCTTGCTACCATCCACAGGATGGATATGCTCTTGCACTACCGTCCACAGGATGGATATGCTCTTGCCTACCGTCCACAGGATGGATATGCTCTTGCGCTACCGTCCACAGGATGGATATGTCTTGCCTACCGTCCACAGGATGGATATGGTCTGCGCTACCGTCCACAGGATGGATATGCTCTTGCGCTACCGTCCACAGGATGGATATGGTCTTGCGCTACGTCCACAGGATGGATATGGTCTTGGGCTACCATCCACAGGATGGATATGCTCTTGCCTACCGTCCACAGGTTGATATGTCTTGCCTACCGTCCACAGGATGGATATGCTCTTGCACTACCGTCCACAGGATGGATATGCTCTTGCGCTACCGTCCACAGGATGGATATGCTCTTGCACTACCGTCCACAGGATGGATATGTTTGCGCTACCATCCACAGGATGGATATGCTCTTGCGCTACCGTCCACAGGATGGATATGCTCTGCGCTACCATCCACAGGATGGATATGGTCTTGTGCTACCATCCACAGGATGGATATGGTCTTGCGCTACCATCCACAGGATGGATATGCTCTTGCGCTACCTCCACAGGATGGATATGGTCTTGCGCTACCGTCCACAGGATGGATATGTCTTGGCTACCTCCACAGGATGGATATGGTCTTGCCTACCTCCACAGGATGGATATGGTCTTGGCTACCATCCACAGGATGGATATGCTCTTGGCTACCGTCCACAGGATGGATATGCTTTGCGCTACCATCCACAGGATGGATATGGTCTTGCAGCTACCATCCACAGGATGGATATGTCTGCGCTACCTCCACAGGATGGATATGCTCTTGCGCTACCGTCCACAGGATGGATATGTCTTGCGCTACCGTCCACAGGATGGATATGGTCTTGCGCTACCGTCCACAGGATGGATATGGTCTTGCGCTACCGTCCACAGGATGGATATGGTCTTGTGCTACCGTCCACAGGATGGATATGCTCTTGCGCTACCGTCCACAGGATGGATATGGTCTTGCGCTACCATCCACAGGATGGATATGGTCTTGCGCTACCGTCCACAGGATGGATATGCTCTTGCGCTACCGTCCACAGGATGGATATGCTCTTGCGCTACCTCCACAGGATGGATATGTCTTGCGCTACCTCCAAGGATGGATATGCTCTTGCGCTACCATCCACAGGATGGATATGCTCTTGCGCTACCGTCCACAGGATGGATATGCTCTTGCACTACCGTCCACAGGATGGATATGCTCTTGCCTACCGTCCACAGGAATGGATATGCTCTTGGCTACCGTCCACAGGATGGATATGTTTGTGCTACCATCCACAGGATGGATATGGTCTTGTGCTACCTCCACAGGATGGATATGTCTTGCGCTACCATCCACAGGATGGATATGGTCTTGCCTACCGTCCACAGGATGGATATGGTCTTGCCTACCGTCCACAGGATGGATATGGTTTGCACTACCATCCACAGGATGGATATGGTCTTGCCTACCGTCCACAGGATGGATATGTCTTGCGCTACCGTCCACAGGATGGATATGGTCTTGGCTACCTCCACAGGATGGATATGGTCTTGCACTACCATCCACAGGATGGATATGCTCCTTGCACTACCATCCACAGGATGGATATGTCTTGGCTACCGTCCACAGGATGGATATGGTCTTGCACTACCTCCACAGGATGGATATGGTCTTGCACTACCGTCCACAGGATGGATATGTCTTGCGCTACCGTCCACAGGATGGATATGGTCTTGCGCTACCGTCCACAGGATGGATATGTTTGCGCTACCGTCCACAGGATGGATATGGTCTTGCACTACCGTCCACAGGATGGATATGGTCTTGCACTACCGTCCACAGGATGGATATGGTCTTGCGCTACCGTCCACAGGATGGATATGGTCTTGCGCTACCGTCCACAGGATGGATATGGTCTGCTCGTCCACAGGATGGATATGGTCTTGCGCTACCGTCCACAGGATGGATATGGTCTTGCACTACCGTCCACAGGATGGATATGGTCTTGCGCTACCGTCCACAGGATGGATATGGTCTTCGTACCGTCCACAGGATGGATATGGGGTGCAAATAACAGCCACTCTGGTGGCAAAATATAATCTTCTACACGGTGGTCATTAAGGTTAGTTAATGAGGTTCAGAGTCTATCTACTACACGAGGGTTATTAGGCGGGTTTAAGTGGTTTAAAGTCTATCTATTACACGTCATTAAGGTTAGTTAATGAGGTTTAAAAGCTATCTACTACAGTGTATATACAATGAGAGATATACTGTACCGTACACCTCTCAGTGTATATACGCGGAGATATACACCTCTCAGTGTATATACACTGAAATATACGCCTCTCAGTGTATATACACTGAGATATACATCTCTCAGTGTATATACGCTGAGATATACACCTCTCAGTGTATATACACTGAAATATACGCCTCTCAGTGTATATACACTGAGATATACACCTCTCAGTGTATATACACTGAGATATACATCTCTCAGTGTATATACACTGAGATATACATCTCTCAGTGTATATACACTGAGATATACATCTCCCAGTGTATATACGCTGAGATATACACCTCTCAGTGTATATACACTGAAATATACGCCTCTCAGTGTATATACACTGAGATATACACTTCTCAGTGTATATACTCTGAGATATACACCTCTCAGTATATATGCGCTGAGATATACACTCTCAGTGTATATACGCTGAGATATACACTTCAGTGTATATACACTGAGATATACACCTCTCAGTGTATATACAATGAGATATACTTCAGTGTATATACACTGAGATATACCTCAGTGTATATACACTGAGATATATACCTCTCAGTGTATATACACTGAGATATACTACCTTCAGTGTATATACACTGAGATATACACCTCTCAACATATATACACTGAGGCATAACTTCTCAGCCTATATATACTGAGAGATATACACTTCTCAGTGTATATACACTGTGAAATACACACTCCTTGGTATATACGCACTAAGATATATACCCATCTCACTGAACATTTCCACGGCGACATCTGGCATTGTCGTCAGCTGTTCTTAGAATACATTTTCCCAATAGATAAACCATTATCTTTATTTCTCTACACTCCTCCCCTTGGCACCCACCACCGGTACCCCTTGTGACCCATTAAATACCCTTGGAAGACCTTGGATGCCCTTGGAAACAGAGTGACTAATATCCACCACTAGACCGCGAGACTCGGCCAGTAGCCATCTTGTCCCGAAGACATGAAGAGCACCATCCTCTTGTTCTTAGGCGTCCAGCTCCTGGCCCTTCCCCGGGGGCGCCTAGCTGGGCACCCAGCTGCTAGGATCGCCTCCTCCCAGCACTCCCAAAGCAAGGACAGCGAGATGTCAAATTGATGGCATAGGTAAGGTATATATGATATTTGACATATTGACAACAGAAATTTGCACCACTATATCAAATTATTAATAATAATGATATTATTATTTATTATTATTATTAGTAGTAGTAGTAGTAGTACTACTACTACTGTTATTATTATTATTATTATTATTATTATTATTATTATTATTATTATTATTATTATTATTATTATTATTATTATTTATTTCTGCAGAAACTACTATAGGTCTGGCCACTGCTTACTACATGAGGGGGTTGATGTCTACCAGTTCTGTAAGTACTCCTGTTGCTCTTCAACGGGTTTACTGTTGTTCCTAGAACGGGTTTCTTTACCGTTGCTGATGCTTCTGTTATTGTTGCTTCTGTTGTTAATACCGTTACCTCTGTTCTGTTTTGTGTTAGATTTTGTTTCACTGTTGCTAATGTTGTTACTGTTACTCCTGTTATGGAGATCCTGTTGGTTCTGTTTATGATAGTACTGATTCTACTGTTTTGTTACTGTTAATTCTGTTGGTGGTTGGGTTTGTTTTACTGTCGCTGATACTGTTGTTACCGTTTCTCCTGTTGCTACAGATTCTGGTGACGGTAATTGCCCTACCTGTTGCTTTTCCGTTGTCTTTTGCCGTTTAAAGGCTCTGTTGCTGCTATTTTTCTTTTTTTTTCCTGTTGTATCTTTCCAGTTTTATTACTGATCTGTTTTACTAGTATTTCCGTTGCATCTGTTTGAATTTCCGTTGGGCTCCCGTTGGAGTTTCTGTGTCTGGGTTTTTGTTCCTGTTGGAGTTTTTTTTTCTTTGTATAAGTTTATTATTATATATATATATATATATATATATATATATATATATATATATATATATATATATATATATATATATATATATATATATTTTTGTAACAAACAGGGTACTGACGTGCCCTTTAGAGAACGCCCCTGTATTTCGCACAGAAACTCACACAACGGACCGGGTTGGGGGGCGTTGACCCCGAAACCCCCTCCAGGTATTCTCCAGGTATACCATTTAATTAACTGGAACGATACAGCAAGACTTATGGCCAAGAAGGAAGACACACGGAGATGCAGCACTTGGAATCTTCACTCATCTGTTTATCCAACAATTTCAACCAGAACAACAGTTAGGTATCTTCATTCTGAAAGGTTTCTTGTACACAGTAAGTTTCTTCGGTGGAATACAGAGACAGTAGTGGGAGAAAGGAGGTCTCCATCACTCCTGGAAACGGTTTTGGTGGTCCTCAGCCTGGAGAAGTGTTCTTGTCCATTGTCTGGAGCAGTTGTTTCAGACTATGGATCAGAACTCTTCTCCAGGTTGAGGGACTGACCACCTCAAAACTATGTCTTCAAGGGCGATGGACTGATTACATGAACTTTACATCTCTACTGCTTCTGCTGCCCCTGTACTGACTGAACAAGTCTGCTGTGTAGGCGTAATGTTTCTGAATAAAGATGCCTAACTGTAGCACCTGTGTCTTACCAACCTGTCAGTATTGTATACTATATTATTATATTTACATAACTAAACTTCCTACCAGCAAACCTTCTCCATTACCCCTACATCACACCCAGTGTTGGGGCTGCGGGGCTGACCTCCCTCAGTTCCTCGCTGGCTTGTTACCTGCTGGCCTCACCCCTCAGTCTGCTGACTCAGTTTCCTGCTGACTTCAGTCATCTGCAGGCCTCTGGCCGCAGTTTTACTGGTCACTCAGGATCCCTGCGAGCCTCGCTGTGGTCTTAGTCTGCTGGCTTCAGTTACCATGGGCCTCAGGACTCGGCTACCGGGCCTTGCTGGACGTAGTTTTACTGGCCTCTTTCCGCGGGCCTCGCTGACCTCAGTTGGCCTTGCTGGCTTCAAACTGCTGACTCTACCTGCGTGCACCAGAGGCTGGCCTCTGAGGAGAAAGACGCTCTGCGGGGATAACTAAGGGCAACTCCAAGTCGCCTGGTGAGGATGGTATTACCTACAATATACTAAGATTGCTGTGTCGAGTACCAGGCAATCCTTTACTCGAATTATACAACATGAGCTATGTAACTGGGGAGCTCCCTAAATCTTGGACCAACAGCCTCATCATTCCCATTCCTAAGCCCAATCAACAAAATTCATTTCGCCCAATATCTCTACTAGCTGCTTGTGTAAAAACATTTGAGAGGATGATTCTTAATCGTCTCATGTACAGAATCAAACAATTTTTGTCCCCCGGTTGCATGGTTTCATGCATGGAAGGAGTGTGCACCATTGCATAGCCACCTTCTCACTCTGCACACTGACAGCTCATACACTACCTTCCTTGACCTTAAATCTGCTTTTGATGTTGCCAACCGACATGTAATCATTAGTGAACTTGCCAGAATGGATGTTGAGGATGGCTTCTCCGCTGGATTAAAGGCTAACTGTCCAACAGAAAGTCTTCTGTGTTGTTCCAGGGGCATAGAAGTATAACTAAAGACTTTGAATTAGGAACCCCACAGGAGGTGTGCTAGTCCCACTTCTATTCAATATTCTAATTAATGCTTTACTTAATGCTATGCTCTATTGGCCCCATCATTATATGATCAGTTTTTGATGATATAATGATTCACACCACCGGATTCTCCAACACCCAAAACATACTTAACCATGTACTAGCCTCGTGTCAGGACCTGGTTGATAATCTCTACCTGGAGTCTACCTGAGAGAATTCCAGGGGTCAACGCCCCGCGGCCGGTCTGTGACCAGGCCTCATGTTGGACCAGAGCCTGATCAACCAGGCTGTTACTGCTGGCCGCACGCAGTCCAACGTACGAACCACAGCCCGGCTGATCAGGTACCGACTTGAGGTGCCTGTCCAGTGCCTGCTTGAAGACAGCCAGGGGCTTGTTGGTAATCCCCTGATGTATGCTGGGAGGCAGTTGAACAATCTTGGGCCCTCACACTTATTGTGTTGTCCCTCAACGTGCTAGTGGCACCCTGTCTTCATTGGGGGATGTTACATCGCCTGCCGAGTCTTTTCCTTTCGTAGGGGAGTGATTTTTGTGTGCAAGTTTGGTACTAAGCCCTCGAGAATTTTCCATGTGTATATAATAATGTATCTCTCCCGCCTGCGTTCTAGGGAGTACAGGCTTAGGAACCTGCTGTCCCAGTAGTTGAGGTGGTTATCGCACTTATGCGTGCGGTGAAGGTTCTCTGCACATTTTCAAGGTCAGCAATTTCACCCGCCTTGAAAGGTGCAGTTAGTGTGCAGCAATATTCCAGCCTAGATAGAACAAGGATCTGTAAAGTGTCAACATGGGCTTGGCATCCCTGGTTTTGAAGGTTCTCATTATCCATCCTGTCATAAAACAAAGATACTCAATAGGCGTCCTCTCGACAGAGAGGCACAGTTCGCCAGATCCAGTTGCATGATGGGTCTCTTTTAGAATATGTAAACAGATACAGGTATCTAGGCTTTGAGGTCCCACTACTTGGACCTGTTGTAACGAGACTTTGTAGTCAATACAAAGAAAGGCTGAGAGCACTTAGAGTTGTGGCAGGGTTTCACCCAGGTATGGTGCCAATGTTAAAATTGTGAAAATAATGTATCTTGCTTATATTAGATCATGGGTTGATTATGCTGCGCCACTACTTGCTCTTGTGTCTGACTGGAAGCTTGGAGGGCTGGAAAACTGCAGAACGAAGGAATGAGGATCATTTTAGGATGCCCTCGTACTGCCAAAATTTTAAATATGCAGAAAGAACTTGATATTCCAAGCATCAGAGATCGTGTTACTGAAAGAAATATCCTAATTGGGGTTAATATGCTCAGGCAAGCCCATTCAAACCCATGCACAGAAGCCCTCCTAACTTTCCTCAGCACTGGTGAACATCCCTCCAGATGGATCGAAAAACTGGAAACCGACCTCCGCATGAATCAGATACATGATCTGTGGCAAGGGCAACAGCGGCACTTCTCCGCTCCATGGAATATTACCCCATTCCAAACTACCATCCCCTCCATTTCCCCACAAACTACTTAAATCACAACCAAAGCTTCGCCTTGAAGCCAAATATGATGCCTTAAGCTGTATTGATAATTTAGTCAAACAGCACACTCTCTCACAAATTATTTACGTTGATGGTTCTGTTCACCAATCCACTGGTGCAGCTGGTAGTGCTGCCGTTGTCATACAGAGTGATGGCTCTCTTAAAGAAATTGGAGCACGCATCAATAACTGGGCCTCTACCCTTCAGACAGAACTGTTTGCCATACTCCTTGCACTCAAATGCGTCCATGTATCTAAGGTTGACTCTAATTGTAACTGATTCTCTGTCATCCATAAATGCTCTCAACTCATCAAGTATAACTTGTAGCATGCTCGTGTCGAAGCCAGGCACAGGTATGGTAGGATTCTGATAGTAGAGTCAGAGTGCACATGCTGTGATTCCATCTCACATTGGTCTTCAGATGCATGATAGAACTGATAAATTGGCTAAGTTTTATGCTTTCAAAGAGGGGATAGATTACAATCTTGATTTGTCAGTTAGCAGTTTGAGAACAATAATACGAAAAGAACTTCAACTGAATTTTATTGACTTAAGACTCAGGAGATTGACACCAGTCATCCATCTATCATCATTCTATCATGCAGGAGGAGCCACATGTCTATGGTGCATCCAACAAAATAAGCAGACTTGGATGTAACTACTCGCCCTGCCTCCGGCTGGGTTACAAGTATCTTTGGCAGGTTAAATCACCACCACCAGATGTAGACCAAACAAAAATGTAAACTTTGCCAGTTGGATTATTGTCACACCCTGCGTCATTATGTACTGGAGTGCGATAAAATTAATGAATTCAGAGACAACTCACTCAGAAATGTTCAAGATATGTCAAAGTATTTTATCCACAGTGGTATATTACAGACCATTCTGGAAAAATACCCTGACTTTGCTCCTGTAAATAAAGCATTGACACGTGTGTGTGTGTGTGTGTGTGTGTGTGTGTGTGTATGTGTACTCACCTAGTTGTACTCACTTAGTTGTGGTTGCAGCTCCTGACCCCGCCTCTTCACTGGCCACTACTGGGTCACTCTCCCTGCGCCATGAGTTTTATCATACCTCTTCTTAAAGCTATGTATGGAACCTGCCTCCACTACATCGCTTCCCAAATTATTCCACTTCCCGACCACTATGTGACTGAAGAAATACTTCCTAACATCTCTGTGATTCATCTGAGTCTTCAACTTCCAACTGTGTCCCCTTGTTTCTGTGTCCCATCTCTGGAACATTCTGTCTTTGTCCACCTTGTCAATTCCTCTCAGTATCTTATATGTCGTTATAATGTCCCCCCTATCTCTCCTGTCCTCCAGTGTCGTCAGGTCGATTTCACTTAACTTCTCCTCGTAGGACATATCCCTTAGCTCCGGGACTAGTCTTGCTGCAAACCTTTGCACTTTCTCTAGCTTCTTCACGTGCTTGGCTAGGTGTGGGTTCCAAACTGGTGCTGCATACTCCAGTATGGGCCTAACGTACAAAGTGTACAGGTCCTGAACGATTCTTTATTAAAATGTCGGAATGCTGTTCTTAGGTTTGCTAGGCGCCAATATGCTGCAGCAATTATTTGGTTGATGTGCGCCTCAGGAGATGTGCCTGGTGTTATACTCACCCCAAGATCTTTTTCCTTGATTGAGGTTTGAAGTCTCTGGCCCCCTAGACTGTACTCCGTCTGTGGTCTTCTTTGGCCTTCCCGAATCTTCCAGGAGCCAATTGCTGGACCAGGCTTGCAGCCTGTCCAGATCCCTTTGTAGTTCTGCCTGGTCCTCGTCCGATTGAATTCTTCTCATCAACTTCACATCATCTGCAAACAGGGACACTTTGGAGTCTATTCCTTCCTCTATGTAGTTCACAAATACCAGAAACAGCACCGGTCCTAGGACTGACCCCTGTGGAACCCCACTCGTCACCGGCGCCCACTCTGACACCTCGCCACGTACCATGACTCGCTGCTGTCTTCCTAACAGGTATTCCCTGATCCATTGTAGTGCTTTCCCTGTTACCCCTGCCTGGTCCTCCAGCTTCTTCACTAATCTCTTGTGTGGAACTGTGTCAAACGCCTTCTTACAGTCCAAGAATATGCAATCTACCCACCCCTCTCTCTCTTGTCTTACTGCTGTCACCCTGTCGTAGAACTCCAGTAGGTTTGTGACACAGGATTTCCCGTCCCTGAAACCATGTTGGCCGTCGTTGATAAGCTCATTCCTTTCTAGGTGCTCCACCACTTTTCTCCTGATTATCTTTTCCATGACCTTGCATACTATACATGTCAGTGACACTGGTCTGTAGTTTAGTGCTACGTTCCTGTCTCCTTTTTTAAAAATTTGAACTATATTTGCTGTCTTCCATACCTCAGGTAGTTGGCCTGTTTCGATAGATGTTGTTAGGGGTACACATAGCTCCTCTGCTTCCTCTCTCAGGACCCATGGAGAGATGTTATCCGGTCCCATCGCCTTTGAGGAATCTAGCTCGCTTAGTAGCCTCTTCACTTCTCCCTCAGTTGTGTGTATTGTGTCCAGCACCTGATGGTGTACCCTACCTTCCACCTTTCTGGAGGCCCTTCTATCTCCTCTGTGAACACCTCTTTGAATCTCATGTTGAGCTACTCACACACTTCGTGGTCATTTCTTGTGACCTCCCCTCCTTCCTTCCTCAGCCTGATCACCTGGTCCTTGACTGTTGTTCTCCTTCTGATGTGGCTGTACAGCAGCTTTGGGTCAGATTTGGCTTTCGCTGCTATGTCATTCTCGTACTGTCTTTGGGCCTCCCTTCTTACCTGTGCATATTCATTTCTGGCTCTACAACTGCTCTCCTTATTCTCCTGGGTCCTTTGCCTTCTGTACCTCTTCCATTCAATGGCACACTGGTTTTGGCTTCCTGCACCTTTGGGTGAACCATGGGCTCATCCTGGCTTTTTCGCTTTTCCTGTTACCCTTGGGTAAACCTCCTCAGCTTCCTTGCAAATTGTTGTCATATATTCCAGCATCTCGTCTACTGACTTCCCTGCCAGCTCTCTGTCCCACTGAACTCCGTACAGGAAGTTCTTCATGCCCATGAGTCACCTTTCTTGTAGTTTGGCTTCACCGATCAGCTGTTCCTGCTTCCCACTCCTCTTATAAATCTACTATGTATTCGAAGCTTGGGAAACCCTATGATCACTGGCCCCAAGGGGTTTCATGATGTCCTCAATATCTGCATTACTCAGGGTGAATACTAGGTCCAGTCTCGCTGGTTCGTCCTCTAACTCATTACAGTTGTGACCGGGTGTAGACTAGTAAATTGCTCATTGCTTTATAATTTGTTTATGATGCAACCATGATAAAAGTAAGTAAGTAAATTTATTTACTTACATGATTCATTACATTTGAAACTTGGAGTTCATTACCTATGTACCTTTGTTAGCTATTTAAACTTTGGGGCCCAGTCTCTGGACCCATTATATACCTCTATAATCTGTAAATACCTTTGTAACTTGTCATGATTGTAGACGAAATCTACCGAGTTCATTACTTTTGTAACTTGCTCAGCTATCAAAACTTTGAGGCCAGTCCCTGACCCATTATGTACCTCTGTAATCTTTTGACTACGCCCACAGGATGGGTATGGGTATAATAAAGATATTAAACTAACATAGAGTAGTATACATACCAACAAGACGGACATATTTGTCCATCACGTCATCACCCATCCAAGAATTAAATTTGACGTTTCTACACTATATTTACACATGGCCTCTCTTCCTGGTAGATCTGTTTGTGACTTTATAAAGCCTATTGTGTGGGCGAAACGTTGTTGAAGAAGGATTTATTTATATTGCATTTCTGTCTATTTTTCTTCTGTGCCGTGCGTACCTGTGTCTTAGCAGTAAATACGTACCTGGGGTTACTCGTTGTTGTTGTTGGTAGGTACGCTGGTATGTCCGGCCCGGGTCTTTCCAAATGTTGACCCGGCCTTGGCCCCCTGGGTAGAGGGTGTCGATCATCTTCTTTTCTTCATTCTTCTTTTCTTGGGGCTCCCCGGGTGGGGAGGGTGTTACTAGACACTTATAGGTGGCATCCTGGGGAATATCTCGTAGCTCACAGTGTACATACTACCTGAGTCTACCTGGAAGAATTCCAGGGGTCAACGCCCCCGCGGCCCGGTCAGTGACCAGGCCTCCTGTTGGACCAGAGCCTGATCAACCAGGCTGTTACTGCTGGCCACACGCAGTCCAACGTACGAACCACAGCCCGGCTGATCAGGTACCGACTTGAGGTGCTTGTCCAGTGCCTGCTTGAAGACAGCCAGGGGTTTGTTAGTAATCCCCTGATGTATGCTGGGAGGCAGTTGAACAATCTGGGCCCCTACACTTATTGTGTTGTCCTCAACGGCAGTGGCACCCTGCTCTTCATTGGGGGGATGTTACATCGCCTGCCGAGTCTTTTGCTTTGTAGGGAGTGATTTTTGTGTGCAAGTTTGGTACTAAGCCCTCGAGAATTTTCCATGTGTATATAATAATGTATCTCTCCCGCCTCGCGTTCTAGAGAGTACAGGTTTAGGAACTTCGCGTCCCAGTAGTTGAGGTGGTTATCGCACTTATGCGTGCGGT
>WNWK01045887.1:0-14540 GCA_009830355.1 Cherax destructor | reverse complement strand
ACATAAAATACTGAGAGAAATTGACAAGGTGGACAGAGACATGATGTTCCAGAGATGGGACACAGCAACAACGAGTCACAGTTGGAAGTTGAAGATCAGATGAGTCACAGGGATGTTGAGAAGTATTTCTTCAGCCACAGAGCTGTCAGGAAGTGGAATAGTTTCGAGAGTGATTTAGTGGAGGCAGAATCCATACAAAGCTTTAAGAAGAGGTATGATAAAGCTCATTGAGCAGGGAGAGTAACTAAGTAGAGACCAATGAAGAGGCGGGGACAGGAGCTGTGACTCGACCACTGCAACAACAATTACGTGAGTACAATTAGGTGAGCACAGACACACACACACGCACTTGTTCTGCAAAAAGTATTTTTATACTTAAACATCTGTTATAGATCCTTTTTTCCAAAGAATATAAACTGAAAATATTTTGGTAAATCTAAACAAAGTCATTTACAAATTTACATGCGACAGTTGTCAGGTATTCTTTGATCTTAGTATTCAACAACTGCTTGAATCTTACAATTATTAAAGAAAGTCAAAAAACGTACAAAAAACTGCAAATATTCACAACGAGACTAACCTGGGAAGTGAGGTAAATGAACTAAAATTTGAGGACTTTTTGAAGACAGATTTATTAGTGAAGACTTGATAAAGACCTACACAGTACTCAGAAGACTTGATAGAGTTGATAAGGAAAGACTGTTGAAGTGGCAGAAAATGGGTACACAAGAGCACAGACTGAAGATAGTAACAAATACATTATTAAGATGCCAAAAATAATTTCTTCAGTCTCTAAGTAGTCAGAAAGTGGAATGGCTTTATTAAGTGGTGAAGAAGGTTCCAAACGTAACTTTAAGACTAGGAATGGTCTCTAGACGGCTAATAAGGACAGAAATGGTAAAATCCGCAAATTTAGAGGACCATAAATTGAGATTTACCACAAATCAAGAGGAGAACACGCGCACGCGCGCACGCACACACACACACACACAACACACACACACACACACACACACAGGACTATAAAGAGACCTGGACAGGCTGGACGCGTGGTCCAGCAACTGGCTCCTCGAATTTAACCCCGCCAAATGCAAAGTCATGAAGATCGGGGAAGGGCAAAGAAGACCGCAGTCAGAGTATAGGCTAGGCGGCCAAAGACTGCAAACCTCACTCAAGGAGAAAGATTTTTGTGTGAGTATAATACCGATTATTATTATTTTAATCAAAAGTATAATACCAAGCACTTCTCCGGAAGCACACATCAACCAGATAACTGGTGCAGCATATGGGCGCCTGGCAAATCTGAAAATAGCGTTCCGATACCTCAGTAAGGAATCGTTCAAGACCCTGTACACCGTGTACGTCAGGCCCATACTGAAGTATGCAGTATCAGTTTGGAACCCACACCTGGTCAAGAAATTAGAGAAAGTGCAAAGGTTTGCAACAAGGCTAGTTCCAGAGCTAAGGGGATTGTCCTACGAAGAAAGGTTAAGAGAAGTCGGCCTGACGACACTGGAGGACATGAGGGTTAGGGGAGACATGATAACGACATAGAAAATACTGCGTGGAATAGATAAGGTGGACAGAGACAGGATGTTTCCAGAGATGGGACACAGAAACAAGAGAGTCAAACAAATTTGGGAAGTTGGAGAAGGGAATCTGGCAAGTGATGTAGTGGAGACAGGAACCATATATAGTTTTAAGACGAGGTATGATAAAGCTCATGGAGCAGGGAGAGAGGATCTAGTAACGATGAGTGAAGAGGCGAGGCCAGGAGCTGAGTCTCGACCCCTGCGGCCACAATTAGATAAGTAAAATTAGGTGAGTACACACACAAGCACAAACACATACACACACACACACACACACACACACACACACGTGAAGCA
This sequence comes from Cherax destructor, assembly GCA_009830355.1. NCBI lineage: Eukaryota > Metazoa > Arthropoda > Malacostraca > Decapoda > Parastacidae > Cherax > Cherax destructor. Next base: position 12,651 of record WNWK01045887.1, on the reverse strand, counting down.
GTATGGTTAATAGTGCTCCCGGGATTTAGCGTCTAGCAGCTGTCCTACGTTATTATTAGCGGTCATAGTACGTGATTGAATCAGTGAACATACCTACAAGAGTGTAACAGCTTTCTAGAGTGTGAATAATGTGGTAACATCAAGAATTTTACAATTTAAATTTGAATGCGGATGATTTTACTGGAAGGTGTGTGAGGGAGGGTAGCAATCAGCTGGTCAGTGCCGGCCCCAGTGTTGACACAAATAATCAAAACAATCATATTTAATGGGTCAAGATTTGTTATGACCATAATACTAAAGGAAAAAGCGTGAATACCAAGTTTTTTATGCATGATAAAATCTACGGCGGGAGTTACAAAGTGAAGATCATAGCAGCCACCACCAGGAGCCGCCATTGTTGTGCAGACGACGTCACTTGCCTATGTGTGGCAACAATTTTTGGTTGGTGTCTAAAGTGTCAGTGTCTCGCCCTGCTGGTTGTATGCTGTACCATCACTCTCTCCCTAACTTTTAGTGCCAGCAGATAGATAGGAGTAACTTGACAATATTTAGTAAGTGATTTCAAAAACTTCAGAAGAGTTTGTAGCCTAGCCCCCCTCAAAAGCAAGAAAGCCCCCCTCCCTTTTTCTGGAAAGAACAACAAGCCCAGTAAACTGTTCTCAAAGCAAAAACTATACACGTGTACACCAGTAAGTATTATAGTATTAAATATTAGTATATATTAATGTGGAATAGGGTGTGAATATTTATATTATAATCAAAAGAGTAGCGTGGTCTAGCGTGTTACACTTCCCTCCCCTTTTTTCAAAGACTGAGACGCGCGCGGCACAAAACACACACACACACACGTAGACAGCACAGGATGTTCCAGAGAGGGAACACAGAAACAAGGGGACACAACTGGAAGCTGAAGACTCAGATGAGTCAAAGGGATGTTAGGAAGCATTTCTTCAGCCACAGAGTAGTCAGGAAGTGGAATAGTCTAGAGAAAGATATAGTGGAGGCAGGAACCATACATAGTTTTAAGACAAGGTATGATAAAGCTCATGGAGCAGGGAGGCAGAGACCCAGTAGCGGACAGCGAAGAGGCGGGGCCAGGAGCTGAGTCTCGACCCCTGCAACCACAATTAGGTGAGTACAATTAGGTGAGTACTCATACACACATTTTACGTACTCAGACAAACCTAACCTAACATATTAGATCATAAATCCCTCCCCTCCACCACACACCATTTTTAACACAAAGCTGAAGGAGCTAGAGCATCCTAACAGGATAAAAAATGGGATCTCAAAAGGGAGGACGTAAAGGCAAGGGAACTGAGGATGGTGTTGGTCTGAAAAGGAAGAATGGGTAGAACGGCTCAAGAACAAAATGGATAAAGAATGGGAAAAAAGGATAAATGAGCTTTACAATAACATGTTAGAGAAGATATCTGTAGAGAGCAAAAAGTGGGAATCACGAGCAAAGATACAAAGATACAAAGACTGGAGGAATAAATGGATGTGCTGAAGCAAGATATAAAGATGAGGTCCGAAAGGAGTAAGGTGACTGAAATGGTAAGCATCAGTAGGCAGGGAGGGGACTGAAGGAGGGGATGGAGCTAAGTCTTTAGCAGACGTACTATCAGGTCATCAGAGTGTCCAGGAGATAAGGGAAACAAAGAGATGCTTAAATCAGATCCAGAGATATTGAGAGAAAAGAAATGGGAAGAAGAGAGGGAGAGGTCGATAATTATTCATGGACTTCAGGAGGCTGAAATAGACCTATGATGAAAGAAAGCATTGGGAGGAAACAGAGATTAAGAGCATCATTGCAATAACAGGAGAGAAGGACATGTCTCAGGTATAAAATTTTCACAGACTTGGAGGGTGGGTATTCAAGGGAAAAAAATCAACTAATCAAATTGACATTCAAGACGGAAGTGGTAAGGAACAGGATACTACAAAAGAAGCCAATGTTAAAAGAATCTCAGGAATATCAACAAGTGTACCTCAATCGAGACAGAACACGAAAAGAAAGGGAACAACTGAAAGTGAAAGCAAGACGAAATCAGTGGAAGGAAAGAGAGACAGGACATGCAACGACAGACAGGAAAGAACAGCCTCTCTGGGAACATCAAACACACATACTTTTAAAAAACCCTCAACCCCTGTCACCACATATCAACCAAACACAATAACCACAAACAAACCACACATCATAGCCCCCACCCCCTAAGCACTAATTTCACAATCACAGCAGCTTCCCATAATCTACCCTGCCTCCCACCTCCCCAGCCTGCACCTTCCTCTCCCATCTCCCAAAATACAGTAATGGAAAGGAAGCTAAAGGTATGGTACACCAATGCAGATGGAATAACAAATAAGAGTGAAGAGTGGCAAGAACGAATCACTGATGCATCACCTGACATCATAGCACTAACAGAGACAAAACTTACAGGGATGATAACAGATGCAATCTTTCCACCTGGATATCAGATCCTGAGGAAAGACAGAGAGAACAGAGGAGGGGGAGGAGTAGCGCTGCTCATCAAAACCCAGTGGAGTTTTGAGGAAGTGGGAGGAATGGACATAAGGGAAACAGAAGACTTCATTGTTGGAACACTTAAGACTGGGGGTCCAAAGGTGATGATAGCAGTGATGTATAACCCACCACTGAACAGCAGGAGGGCAAGACAAGAGTATGATGTGCACAATAGGGCAATGGTGGGTACACTAGCTGAAGTGGCCAGGAGGGCTCATATGGGTAGGACAAAATTACTCATAATGGGGATTTCAATCATAAAGAGATTGACTGGGAAAATCTAGAGCCACATGGGGGTCCAGAAACATGGAGAGCTAAGAAATGAAATGATGGAACTAGTGACCACTAAGTGCAGGGAAGCAGAGGAAAAGTTCATACCAAAGGGTAACAGAAAAAATAGTAAGACCAGAGTGAGCCCATGGTTTAACTGGAGGTGTAAAGAGGCTAAAGCCAAGTGTGCTAGAGCATGGAAAAGGTATAGAAGGCAAAGGACTCAAGAAAACAAGGAGTTGAGCAGAAGAACCAGCAACGAATATGCTGGGATAAGGAGAGAGGCCCAGAGGCAATACGAGAACGACATAGCATCAAAAGCCAAATCTGAACCAAAGTTGTTATACAGTCATATTAGGAGAAAAACAACAGTCAAGGACCAGGTAATCAGGCTGAGGAAAGAAGGAGAGCTCACAAAGAATGACCAGGAAGTATGTGATGAACTAAACACAAGATTTAGAGAAGTATTTACGGTAGAGACAGGGATGCTTCCAGAAAATCGTGGAGGTAGGGTGCACCAGCAGGTGCTGGACACAATACACATAACCAAGGTAGAGGTGATGAAACTGCTAGGTGAACTAGATACATCAAAGGCGGTGGGCCCAGATATCATATCTCCTTGGATACTGAGAGAAGGAGCAGAGGAACTGTGTGTGCCGCTAGCAACAATCTTTAGTAAATCTATCGAAACTGGACAATTGCCTGAGGCGTGGAAGACAGCAAATGTAGTTCCAATTTTTAAGAAGGGAAACAGACAGGAAGCGTTAAACTATCGACCAGTGTGTCTGACTTGTATGGTATGTAAAATAATGGAAAAGATCATCAGGAGAAGAGTCGTGGAACATATTGAAAAGATTGGACTCATACATGACAATCAGCACGGCTTCAGAGATGGGAAATCCTGTGTCACAAATCTACTTGAGTTCTACGATAAGGTAACAGAAGTAAGACAGGAGAGAGAGGGATGGGTAGATTGCATCTTTTTGGACTGTAAGAAGGCTTTTGACACAGTACCACACAAGAGACTGGTGCAAAAATTAGAGGAGCAGGCAGGAATAATAGGGAAAGTACTGCAATGGATCAGGGAATACCTAACAGGAAGGAAACAACGAGTGTTGGTACGTGATGAAGTGTCAGAGTGGGCGCATGTGTCGAGTGGGGTTCCACAAGGGTCAGTCCTAGGTCCGGTGCTGTTTCTTATATATGTGAATGACATGATAGAAGGAATAGATTCAGAAGTGTCACTGTTCGCTGATGATGTGAAACTGATGAGGAGAATACAAGCGGACGAGGATCAGTTAAGATTACAAGGGATCTGGACAGACTACAAGTCTGGTCAAACAAATGGCTCCTGGAGTTTAACCCCAGTAAGTGTAAGGTCATGAAGATTGGGGAAGGACACAGAAGACCGCAGACGGCATACAGGTTACGGAATCAAAGGCTGCAAACGTCACTTAAAGAAAAGGATCTTGGAGTAAGCATTATAACGAACATGTCTCCTGAGGCACACGTCAATCAAATAACTGCTGCAGCATATGGGCAATTGGCAAACCTGAGATTAGCGTTTAGACATCTGAGTAAGGAGTCATTCATGACATTGTACACCGTGTATATCAGGCCAATACTGGAGTATGCAGCACCAGTATGGAACCCTCACCTAGTCAAACACGTCACGAAATTGGAGAAAATGCAAAAAATTGCAACACGTTTAGTTCCGGAACTGAGAGGTATGTCTTATGAGGAAAGGTTAAGGGAACTCAACCTGATGACACTAGAGGACAGGAGGGACCGGGGGGACATGATAACAACGTATAAAATACTAAGAGGAATTGACAAGGTGGACAGGGCTCGAATGTTTCAGAGATGAGATACAAGGGGCCACAATTGGAAGCTGAAAACCCAGATGAGTCATAGGGATGTTAGGAAGTATTTCTTTAGCCTTAGAGTTGTAAAGAAGTGGAATAATCTGGAGAGTGAAATAATAGAAGCAAGTTCCATACATAGCTTTAAGAAGAGGTATGATAAAGCTTATGGAGCAGGAGAGTGTGAATTAGTATCGACCAGTGAAGAGGCGGGGCCAGGAGCTATGAATCGACCCCTGCAACCACATATAGGTGAGTACACACACACACACCCAGTATTATTATTATAATCAAAAGAAGCGCTAAACCACAGGGGTCATACAGCGCACACACCCAGTAGCGGCCAGTGAAGAGGCGGGGCCAGGAGCTATGAATCGACCCCTGCAACCACAACTAGGTGAGTACACACACACACAAGAGAGGATCGCATCAGGAACAATCGAGGGGAGTGTAGTAAAAGGGAGAGCTAAGCTATACGTAGAAGCCCTAACAGACCACAGCAGTGCACAGGGAAAGTTAAGAAGGGAAAGCGACAGGCCACTGGGCCAAGGGATAACAGACAGTGAAGAGATTGAAGAAAGGAAAGCTGCAATGGAGGCAACTAAATCGAATCAAGGGTTACATAGGGATAGGCAGGGCTCCAGGAAGCTGAAGGGGAAACTTACGAAGCAAGAAGACAAGGGGAGAAAATGCGATTGAAAACATCATGAAAGCAATATTAGATGACATGACCCAGTTGGCAAATTTTCAGAGAATAGGGGTTTGCAAGAGGAAGAATCCGGTCAGTCAAAGTGATTTTCAAAGCAGAATTGACTCGAAACGGGACAGAAACACGGGAAGAAAGACAAACTGAAAGAGAGGGTACAGAGACAAAAGGAGGAAAGAGAGATGGACAGGAGAATCCAGACTCAGGAGGAAGCTCTAATACAACCACGTTCAGATGTCCCCCAACCTGGACAACCCCAATGCAACCAAACAATCTAACCCAAAACACACATGCCAGACCCAATGATTCCACCCACCTCATTACAAACTCCACCTTCACACCAACCACCCATAGTTCCCCATCAGATCTCCCACTTTCCCAACCCCAACATACCCCCCAGACTACGGTTTTAGAAAAGAAGTTGAAGGTTTGGTATACAAATGTAGATGGTATAACAAATACATGTGAGGAGTGGCATGAAAGAATAAAGGAGACATCCCCAGACATAATAGCACTCACAGAAACGAAACTCACCAGGATGATAATAGATGCAATCTTTCCACCCAGATATCAAATCCTCAGGAAAGATAGAGGGAGCAGAGGGGAAGGAGGAGTTGCACTGCTCATTACGAACAGGTGGGGATTTGAGGAAGTGGAAGGAATGGATGGAATGGGCGAAAGGGACTACATAGTAGGAACAATTCAGTCTGAGGGCCATAAGGTGGTAATTGCTGTAATGTACAACCCGCCACAGAACTGCAGGAGGCCAAGAGAAGAATACGACGAGAGCAACAGAGCAATGGTAGACACACTAGCCGAGGTGGCCAGAAGAGCCCACATGGGAGAGCAAAGTTACTAGTTATGGGTGATTTCAATCACAAGGAGATTGATTGGGAAAACCTGGAGCCCCACAGGGGTCCTGAATCATGGAGAGCCAAGATGATGGATGTGGTACTGGAAAACTTCATGCATCAACATGTTAGAGACACTACCAGAGAGAGAGAGAGAGAGAGAGGTGGGGATTATCCAGCAAGACTGGACCTAGTATTCACCTTGAGTATTTCGGACATCGAGGATATCACGTATGAAAGGCCCCTTGGAGCTAGTGATCATTTGGTTCTGTGTTTTGATTATATAGTTGAGCTACAAGTGGAGAGGGGAGCAGGAATAGGAAGGGAGAAACGAAACTACAAAAGGGGGGACTACACAGGTATGAGGAACTTCCTACAAGACGTTCAGTGGGAGAGAGAATTGGCAGGAAAACCAGTAAAAGAAATGATGGAATATGTGACAACCAAATGCAATGAGGCAGAGGAGAGGTTTGTCCCTAAGGGAAACAGAAGTAATGGGAAGACCAGAACGAGTCCTTGGTTCACCCAGAGGTGTAGGGAGGCAAAAACTAAGTGTAATAGAGAATGGAAAAAGTACAGAAGACAAAAGACCCAGGAAAATAGAGAGATTAGCCGAAGAGCCAGAAACGAATATGCACAGGTAAGAAGGGAGGCTCAGCGACAATATGAAAATGATATAGCATCAAAAGTCAAGTCTGACCCGAAGCTGTTGTATAGCCACATCAGGAGGAAAACAACAGTCAAGGACCAGGTAATCAGGCTGAGGAAGGAAGTTGGGGAGTTCACAAGAAACGACCAAGAGGTATGTGAGGAGCTCAACATGAGATTTAAAGAAGTATTTACAGAGGAGACATGAAGGACTCCAGGAATTCAGAATAGGGAGGTATACCAACAAGTGCTGGATGAAATACACACAACCGAGGAGGAGGTGAAGAAGCTGCTATGTGAACTCGATACCTCAAAAGCGGTGGGACCAGACAACATTTCTCCGTGGGTCCTTAGAGAGGGAGCAGAGATGTTGTGTGTGCCACTAACAAAAATGTTCAACACATCCATTGAAACTGGGCAACTACCTGAGGCGTGGAAGATGGCAAATGTAGTCCCAATTTTTAAGAAAGGAGACAGACACGAGGCATTAAACTACAAACCTGTGTCACTGACGTGTATAGTATACAAAGTCATGGAGAAGATCATCAGGAGGAGAGTGGTGGAGCACCTAGAAAGACACAAGCTTACAAACGACAACCAGCACGGTTTCAGGGAAGGAAAATTCTGTGTCACAAACCTACTAGAGTTTTATGACAAGGTAACAGAAGTAAGACTGGATAGACTGCATTTTCTTGGACTGCAAGAAGGCGTTCGACACAGTTCCTCACAAGAGGTTAATGCAAAAGCTAGAGGATCAGACATACGTAACAGGAAAGGCACTGCAATGGATCAGAGAATATCTGACAGGGAGGCAACAACGAGTCATGGTACGTGACGAGGTGTCAGAAGTGGGCACCTGTGACGAGTGGGGTTCCACAAGGGTCAGTCCTAGGACCTGTAATGTTTTTGGTATATGTAAATGACATAACGGAAGGGATAGACTCAGATGTGTCCCTGTTTTCAGATGATGTGAAGTTAATGAGAAGAATTAAATCAGTCGAGGACCAGGCAGGACTACAAAGAGACCTGGACAGGCTACAAGCCTAGTCCAGTAACTGGCTCCTTGAATTTAACCCTGCCAAGTCATGAAGATCGGGGAAGGGCAAAGAAAACCGCAGACAGAGTATAGTCTAGGTTGCCAAAGACTGCAAACCTCACTCAAGGAAAAAGATCTTGGGGTGAGTATAATACCGAGCACATCTCCTGAGGCACACATCAATCAGATAACTGTTGCAGCCTACGGGCGGCTTGCAAACTTAAGAATAGCGTTCCAATACCTCACTAAGGAGTCATTCAAGACTCTGTACACCATATACGTCAGGCCCATACTGGAGTATGCAGCACCAGTTTGAAACCCACACCTGGTCAAGCACGTCAAGAAATTAGAGAAAGTGCAAAGGTTTGCAACAAGACTAGTCCCAGAGCTAAGGGGATTGTCCTACGAAGAAAGGTTAAGGGAAATCGGCCTGACGACACTAGAGGACAGGAGGGTTAGGAGAGACATGATAACGACATATAAAATACTGCGAGGAATAGATAAGGTGGACTGAGACAAGATGTTCCAGAGAGGGGACACAGAAACAAGGGGTCACAATTGGAAGTTGAAGACTCCTATGAGTCAAAGGGATGTTAGGAAGTATTTCTTCAGTCATAGAGTTGTCAGGAAGTGGAATAGCCTAGAAAGCGACGTAGTGGAGGCAGAAACCATACATAGTTTTAAGACGAGGTTTGATAAAGCTCATGGAGCAGGAGAGAGAGGACCTAGTAGCAATCAGTGAAGAGGCGGGGCCAGGAGCTATGACTCGACCCCTGCAACCACAAATAGGTGAGTACACACACACCTGTTCTCCAAAAAGTAATTTAAACTTAAACTCTTGTTTTGGATCCTTGTTTCCAAGGAATATTAACTGAAAATATTGACCTAAGTCACACACATCCGTTTATTTGCGTATCAATTCATTACCAAAATTATTGACGAAGATCCAAAAGTGCAAATAATCTCCAATAAAACCTAAATTAATAAAAAATATTTCAAATCTAAATACCTTTATTGTAGTGAAAAATTAAATCACTATTGCCATGAAATTCACCTGGGAGCGAATGGCTGTTAATGAATTTTGCTGATTTTTTGGTTGTTGTCAGTCTTTGTTAACCTGCATTAATTCGTATTAGTAACTGCAGAAGCAGATCTAAGGTTGAAAAGTCCCGAGCAAGTGTTATATATTTACATACATAGTGGACCGGAAATTTTTTTTCATAAACTTTTAGTTTAGTTAATAAATGGGCCAAGTGGTCTTCGATCCTACTGTGATGAAATGAAACGTTTGGACAAAGTCCCTATAATTGCTGAGCTTATGTTCTGTGTTGAAATACAGGCGTCAATAAAACTACAAGCTTATGCATAGTGAATCTTTCAATCAATCTCCCTCTCCCTCTCCCTCTCTCTCTCCCTCTTATACAGGGTTCGACAAGGTTAGGTTAAGGATCCCTAACTTTATTGACAAGCTATTTACAAGTTTAGGATTCCTAACTTTGAGAAGCTAAGAGCTGTTACCTACATCAGCTCATTTGAAAGCATTTTAATTGTTAGAAACATACAAGTAGGAAACAGGATGAAGTTGAGCCATCTGTGGGCCAGCATTTTCATTTGATCAATTAACTTTATCTCGTTTACATCATTATGCTGTACGAATGTGTTCCAGACTCGAGTCATCCTGGGGATAAATGATCTCAAATGAAGTGATGTTCTGGAGAAGGTTACAACCTGAGTGAAGTTGTTGCTTTCTGCCCGTCTTGTGGTATAGAAGCTTGCTTCTCGCTGTCCACGAAGTGGAGCCAAGTGTGGTACTTTGACAATGTTGGCCTTGTACATAACAGTAAGGCCGCCCACATCCCTCCTGTGTTGACGGCTCTGCTGAAATGACAGATCTATCCAGGATGGGTCCAGGCGAGAGATGAGACGTCTTGCTCTGTTCTCTACTGTGTCAAGCAGTCGCAGATGAGAGGGAAGGGGGGCAGGCAAACCAAGAAAGTGGAGCATACTCAAGGTGTGAGCGTATTTGTGCTTCATACAGAATCTTGCAACCTTACTGCCAAGCAGATGTGAGATACGTCGAACTGCTGTAAGCTTCCTGGCTGTCTTGTTTGCAAGATTTACAAAGTGGTTCTTCATGTTCGTCTTGGTCATAGATTCAAATTTCACCCCAAGGATATCAACTTCTTCCCCAGGTACCAACACTCTCCCATTCATACTTGCTAATGCTCCGGTATTACCATCATGGTGCCTAGAGACCATCATCATTTGTGTTTTCTCAGGAGCAAATGTTACCTGCCATCGGTTTCCCCAAACTGATATAGCTCTTAGCTGGTGATTGATGTAGCTTAGAGCAGCTGGCATTTCTTCTCTTGGATAAGTAAATGTCAGAGAACAGTCGTCTGCATATGCTTAGGATTCTGGGATGAGATGAAGGTCATTGAAGTAGACATTCCATAACAATGGTCCCAGCACACATCCCTGTGGAACACTTCCCCCAATAGGATGTCTTGCTGATTCTGTTCCATTGAGAACTACCCTTAGAGATCTACCAGTGCTTGCAGTTTTGCCAAGAGGCCCTGGTGCCACACTTGGTCTCTCTCTCGGTCTCTCTTTCTCTTCTAACACTTTCATTTTCTTCTGTACTTTCCTCCTTTCCTTCTCTTCCTCCCTTTGCTTAGTAGCCAATGATTGCAGTTGCTGCATAATTACTTCCTGGAAACCTCTGCATAATGTTCATATGTAACTTTTTTTTCTACAGGCATTTTTTTAGATATTATGATTTAAATATTCTAGATCTGTTTTGACACTCATGGAAAAAATGTAGTAAAAAGGTAATTCTCTGAGCTCTAAAATCTTCGTTTATAACTTCATTTTGCCTCATTAATAAACACTGAATTTCTTTGGCTCAGTTCCCATTCAGTACGGGAGTAAAACATTAATGGTTTAACTGACCATTAACTAAGTTGTTTTTAGACTTCAGTCTAAGTCTACGATAAATCCTGTTTCTGGGATAAATTCAGAGATAAATCTAGGCATATCAACTACAGACTAATAATCACTAACTAACAAATTAATTAATATAGAAAATTAAATCAATTCACCGAGTCATCCCTCTAAGTCGAGGTAATTAAAAAAATAATTAAAAATAATTCATTGTTGAATTTTTTTTCTTTGTGTTTGTTGTTGCGTTTATATACGAAACTTCACATACCAGAACACAGTAATGTAAAAGTAATATTTAAAATGCAAGAAAAATATTTAATATTCATTGTAGTTTTTGGATCATTTTTTTTTCTGAATGGCCGAAGTAAAGTGTATAAAAATTAACGTAGTGTTGATTTGTACTATTTTTTAATTTTGCTTATTTTTTCAGCTTGTTTAAAACTATTAGAGGTCTAGAATAGAATGACATTCTAACAATTTTGTTAATAATATCAGCCAATTAGAGGCTACAAAACCTCTTAAAAAGAGATATCTCTCTTGCAGTAACACACACTAACCTTGAAAGTTTGAAGCTGACCAGAAGAGTCATTCTCCAGTTATCACATGGTAACAAATCTGGGACCAGGACCATTGGTCTCCCACACGCAAATAGTCCCATGATAGTTTTTCTAAATGCAATACACGAACTTTGACAATTTGAAGCCGATCAAATAAGTCATTCCCCAGTTATAAATGAAAGTTTTGGAAAATGGAAAGATACATTCTGCTGAGTGTAATGAAAATGGAAATTTTGGGAAACACCATCCTGTAAGAAAAATATTGGAGCATTATTAAAAAAAAAAAAACAATTTGATAAAATAACTAAAAAAATAATTGACAAATTGGCACCCACACAGCCCAAAATCAATGCAAATAATACTTCTATTAATGATACACCAGCATTTAAGGTTTGAAACTGAGCAGAAAAAGCATTCTCCAGTTACAAAGAAAACAATTTGATAAAATTGGCAAATTTAGTTTACACCTTACCTTACCTTTGCCTTTGAAAAGTTTCGAGAGTTTCTCTAATCTCTGAGCCTGGCCATGGGCCAGGCTCGTCTGATGCTTGCCTAGTCAGCTAGGCTGTTGATGCTGGAGGCCCGCTGCTCCACATATCCATCACAGCCTGGTTGATCTGGCACCTGGTGAAGATACTTGTCCAGCAGTGTTTCTGATATCTTCTGGTAAGATGTTGAATAGTCTGGGACCCCGGATGTTGATACAGTGCTCCCTTATTGTCCCCACCGCACCCCTGCTCCTCACTGGGTTTATTTTACACTTCCTCCCATATCTCTCACTCCAGTATGTTGTTATAGCAGTGTGCAGATTTGGGACCAGGCCCTCGAGTACTTTCCAGGTATATATTATCATGTATCTCTCCTCCGCTCCAATGAGTACACGTTCAATACTTGAAGACGTTCCCAATAATTTAGAAGTTTCACTGGCTCAATGTGAGCCGTAAACGATCTCTGTATTTGTTCCAGCTCTGATATTTCTCCTGCCCTGAACGGGGCCGTCAGCACTGAGCAATATTCTAAGTGAGGGAGAACTAGCGATTTGAAGAGTGTCACCATCGGTATTATTTCCCTTGTTTTGAAAGTTCTCAATACCCACCCCGTCATCTTCCTGGCTGTTGTGATCTTTGTCTTGTTATGGAGAAAGATCAGCAGACATAATTATTCCCAGGTCCTTTACATGTTCCTTTCGTTCTATTTGTTGACCTTCTTAAGTTTTGTATGTAGTGTTCCTTTTGAGTTCTTCATTCTTTCCAC